>JAOYSI010035135.1:0-29830 GCA_025775065.1 Hiodon alosoides
TTTTATGGGGGTGTCCCCAAACCGGCACGCCCCCCAACCGGCTCGTGTGGTGCAAACGAAAAAACCCCCCCCCCCCCCCCCCCCCCAATCACTCGAACACCTGCAATGCTCAGAGAGAGGGAGCAGATTCAAATTTTGGTTTTGATATCAGGAACGATAAGGAAGATGGTACCTCTGTCTGAGGAGGGACCGCAGAGTCAAGGATACAATATGCACCCTCAGTCCCCGCAGATTACAGCCGCTCAGCAAACAACAATGTGGGGGGCGACTAATCCCCGGCCAATAGGGTTTGTCGCGTCCGTGATCGGTCTTGCTCCCACCCGAGACTGCGTGTCTGAATCCTGCTGCTGGTTTATTTTCCATAATCTTATAATTATATGCACTAACTACGCTTGAAGGATTTCTTAAAAGCTGAAACCATCAAGATCATCCTTTCTGGAGATTAGCCAAATAAGGAAACCACCTTAGCAGAGCTGGTTTAGTACTTACAATACAAGTAATGTTGATATTTTGGAGGAAAAATAGGGAAATGCTTGATGCAAAATCCCTTTTATTTGTCTTTTGTTGTCTGTACTGGCTATGTTGTTTTTATTCCCCATTCTTTTCTGAACCAAAAAGGAACACCTCTTGCATCATTGAACAGCTTGTAGCGAAGCACTTTTCAGCTGTAAAAATATCCAGCGGGGAGACATGTGAAGAACACGTTGTGTTCGTACATCGCATATAAATTTCTGATTATAACCGTTATTATATTTGTTCCCCCAAATCTTGAGGCCCAGTGCTTTATAATATTATTATGATGGAATTAGCTCAACCTTAATATCAGTCAAACATGGAAATGTACTGAATGGGTATTGGGTATCCAGGCTGCAGCCAAGCTGAAAGACCTCCTTGCACCATGGACAGATAACATTGCTTTCTAAAATGTAATTAACTGGGTTTCACGTTTAATTAAAAACAGAAAAGATGACCTTACAGATGATTCGCTTTCTTAAAATTCAATACAATACAAAAAGTAAAATGATGTGTCCGGTTCACATCTAACACGAAATACAACACTAAAGTAAAGCTAATGGTGGCACAGAAAAAAAAAATTAGTTTTCATTTGACTAGTTGGTATAATTTCAAAAACGATAAGCATAAGTTGTCCCTCCAGAAATTCACAATTTCGCGATTGCGGAATTTGCCTCAGATCTCTCTTCCTCGTGCATAATTAGTCAGAAAAAGGCACTTTTTGAATGATGGATAAAGAAATATGTGATATAAAGAAATGTAAATAAATAATAATATGTAAATAATATGTAAATAAAGAAATATGTGGTAGGCTACCTTATAAAAGATTAATTTTAATAATGGAAATTAATGGGTTAGTAATTAAGTGTGTAGTTTGTAGTTTTGGTTTTCTTCCAAATGTATTGGTTGTACAACATTTACATTGGGTTGTCAGTAAATATATTGCTTTATCAGCATACACTTAGGTTTTTTATTATTTGTTTGCTTGCATGTACATTGGTTTGCACATATTTTTATTTCTTTTCATATAGTGTTTTTTTCCAATTAACATTTGAACGGATTTATAGTGTTTTCTCAAGAAATAAGCCGTTTTGTCAGCAGATGTATTGGCTTGCTCTCATATACACTATATGGACAAAAGTATCGGGACACCTAAACATTACACCTACAGGAGCTTTTATGACATCCCATTCTAAATCCATAGGCATTAATATCGAGTTGATCCTCCCTATAACAGCTTCCACTCTTCTGGGAAGGCTTTCTGCAAGATTTTAGAGTGTGTCTGTTAGAATTTTTGCCCATTCTTCCAGAAGAACATTTGTGAGGTCAGACACTGATGTTGGACGAGAGGGCCTGGCTCGCAATCTCTGTTCTAGTTAATCTCAAAGGTGTTCAATAGGGTTGAGGTCAGGGCTCTGTGCGGGTCAGTCAAATTCTTCCACACCAAACTCATCCAACCATGCCTTTATGGACCTTGCTTCGTGCACTGGGGCACAGTCATGCTGGAACAGAGAAGGGCCTTCCCCAAACGGTTTCCAAAAATTTGGAAGCATTAACATTTCCCCTCAGTGGAACTAAGGGGCATAGGCCAACCCCAGAAAAACAACCCCATAGCATTATCCTCCCTTCACTAAATTTTACAGTTGGCACAATGCAGTCAGGCAGGAAACGTTCTCCTTCATCACTCCACAGAACACGTTTCCACTGTCCAGTGGCGGCGAGCTTTACACCACTCGATCTGACGCTTGGCATTGTGCTTGGTGATGAAAGGCTTGCATACAGCTGCTTGACCATGGAAACCCATGTTGTTAATGCCAGAGGAGGTTTGGAACTCTGCAGTTATTGAGTCAGGAGAGCGTTGGCGACTTTTATGCACTATGCGCCTCAGCACGCGGCGACCCCGCTCTGTAACTTTATGCTGTCTGCTCTTTGTGGCTAAGTTGCTGTGGTTCCTAAATGCTTCCACTTTGCAATAATACCATTTACAGTTGATCGTGGAATATCTAGGAGGGAAAACATTTTCACAAACTGACTTGTTGCAATGGTGGCATCCTATTACAGTATCACGGTTGAATTCAGTGAGCTCTTTAGAATGACCCATTCTTTCACAAATGTTTGTAAAGGCAGACTGCAAGGCTAGGTGCTTGATTTTTTATACCTGTGGCAATGGGACTGAATGAAACACCTGAATTAAATGATTAAGAGGTGTGGCCCAATACTTTTGTCCATATAGTGTAAATTAGTTTGGTTATATAGGTTTTTTAACACACACATTTTAGCAGCAAATCACATGACCGCATCATGTGACAGACTGAGGTGGGAGAAGCCCTCCTTTGACCTAGGCTGTTTCCCGGTTCTCAGAAAATGATCCTCATGTCTTTGGACAACCGGATTTATGTTCTGCCGTCATATGAAGTGGTGGCCCAATTCTCATTAAGAGCCAGTGAAGGATCCTTCATATGTCATAATTTCACCTGTTCTCAAAGGATACATCTCTGCATCTATGGACTTAACAACACATTTCTATTGCGTTTCTCTGACATTTGTTATGCGGGAAAATAAGTTTACACATGTATATAGTCGCGATGGGACGTACAGTTCTTTCAGTTCTTTAAAGTGATATAGTTCTTTTGAATCAGTTCAGTAAGAAGATTGGGTGCTTTTGACTCCAGATTCGTTCAGTACTATTTCCAGTTCTGTTTGACTAAATAACATAATTTAGCCTATAGATCAGTCAAAATTAGTTACATATATTCACAGTGTCTTTGGGTTGTATTGTATGTTTAAGTAAGAAATGTTTATATTGCATTGTCCAACCTAATTCTGGTGCTTTTATAATATTAACAGGCTACAAAAACACTTCATTCGTTTGCTTCCCAGTACCATTCCAAAGTGCTTAGAACCTAATGCTGCATGCTGCTTCGGAATGCCTAACGCTTTAGCTCTGCACCGAATCACTTCTTCAAATTAAATGATCCTTTACTTTGACTCTCCCTACAAGTACCTCTTGTCCAACCCTCTTCCCCTTTTCTCGCTTACCAAATGATTGAGTGATATATGGGGTAGCCAATTACACCTTCTACTTGATTTGAGTGGTGCGTGTGATGACTGCACAGACTAATAGGCGCTAAGTGCACGCCTCACCAGAGTATCTAAACCAGTGAAAATATACGCCTTATAAAGAGTGATTTACTGCATGGGATTCAGATTAGAAAGATTCAGAGATTCACAGTGGCTGTGCTGTGGGAATGCGTTGGAATACCATTTTTAAATAAATATGTTTACATATTTTATTCTCAAAAATTGATTTTATCTATTTAAATAAGCCAGAAAACGGGACACTAACATTGCCTGCTTATACTGGCTGAATAAATATACACTCGCCGGCCACTTTATAAGGTACACCTCTTCCACTGCTCGTTAACGCAAATATCTACTCAACCAATCCAGTGGCAGCAACTCAATGCATTTAGGCATGTAGACACGGTCAAGAAGATCTGCTGTTCAAACCAAGCATCAGAATGGGGAAGAAAGGTGATTTAAGTGACTTTGAACTTAGCATGGTTGATGATGCCAGACGGGCTGGTTTAAGTATTTCAGTAACTGCTGATCTACTGGTATTTTCACGGACAACCATCTCTAGGGTTTACAGAGAATGGTCCGAAAATGACTGGTTCAAGCTAACAGAAAGGCAACAGTAACTCAAATAACCACTCGTTACAACCGAGTTATGCAGAAGAGCACCTCTGAACGCACAACACGTCGGACCTTGAAGCAGATGGGCTAAAGCAGCAGAAGACCACACCAGGTGCCACTATTGTCAGCTAGGAACAGGAAACTGAGGCTACGATTTGCACAGGCTCACCAAAATTGGACAATAGAACATTGGAAAAACATTGTCTGGTCTGATGAGTCTCTATTTCTGCTGCAAAATGCAGATGGTAGGGTCAGAATTTGGAATAAAAAATATGAAAGCATGGATCCAACCTGCCTTGTATCAACAGTTCAGGTTGGTGGTGGTGGTGTAATGGTGGTGTGGGGGATATTTTCTTGGCACACTTTGGGCCCCTTAGTACCAATTAAGCATTGTTTAAACCCAACAGCCTACCTGAGGTTTGCTGCTGACCATGTCCATCTCTTTATGACCACAGTGTGCCCATCTTCTAATTGTTACTTCCAGCAGGATAACACTAATGTGAGCTAATGTCACAAAGCTCACATCATCTCAAACTGGTTTCTTGAACATGACAATAAGTTCACTGTACTCAAATGGCCTCCACAGTCACCAGATCTCAATCCAATAGAGCACCTTTGGGATGTGGTGGAATGGGATATTTTCGCATCATGGATGTGCAGCTGACAAGTCTGCAGCAACTGCGTGTTGCTATGAAGTTAATATGGACCAAAATCTCTGAGGAACATTTCAAGCACCGTGTTGAATCTATGCCACAAAGAATTAAGGCAGTTCTGAAGGCAAAAGGGGGTCCAACCCGGTACTAGCAAGGTGTACCTAATAAAGTGGCTGTTGAGTGTATATGCATGTGATATATATTTTATATATAATCTTTACGGCTTGTTTATGATGATTAAAGGACATTTTCTTAGTGATGTGGACTCTCCTAAACCTACTACTGTTTAAGGAGATGGATATTAAAAAGGACTGTTGATTACTTTGCCTGCCATTATTTGTGAAATTTGTTCATAATGCAGCTCAGTTAATTTATCTCTAAAAATATTTTGTTTTATTTATTTTTTATAAATCATGAGCTGTCCATAAAATATGGTGGACGAATGTGTCCCATTTCATTTTTTATTTCTCACTTTCTATTTCTTCCATAGCACCATGCAGCTAGCTACTATAGTTCACTGAGCGAGATTTACAGCTGGTGTTTAGCAGAAAGTACGAATAATTTAAAAAAATTAATTAAAACATGAATTTAATTAAAAGCGTTTTCAAAACTAGCAAGTGAAGAAATTGTTACATTAATATCTGGATACGGACCACAAAATCGTACTTCTTAGCTAACTAAACAGCACAAATAATAGAATTTAGTATCTAGCTAGCTAATTTACGCTATTACCATTGATTTGAAATGCCGTTTTAACTTGGGTTAGGCAGTTTCGTTCCATATCATTAACATTTCCAATATGACACAATTTAGCGAATGCGTACTTAAAATAATTTTAATTATTGCGTGAGTATTCAATAAAATAAATAACTTACCATGAGGCAATTGACAAAAATAAGGAGGGGTACACAGATACTAAAACAATAGTAAAAGTAAAAGTACATTTTGTATATTTTCTTCTGATGTTTAGTTTTTGTAAACGTTGAGATGTGATTAATGGACAAATTCAATTAATTTAAAATTTTTACTTTTGTTGTGGAACAGGATAAGGAATTTGTGCTAGAGGTATGTGGCTAGTTAATATTTTATCTCACAGGCCAGCGCCAAAAATCCTTCATTTCAATCCATGTTTTGATAAATGTATATTTTGATTTTAGAATCTTTTCGACTCGCATATTGATTTATTGTGAGAAATGTGTTAGCTTTGTCATCCAAATTGGCAATGGTAGTGCTGCATTTTCATTTGAGACATGGGAATTTTGAAAAAGTTTTAAGCAGCCAACATTGTCTCGACCTTTTAATTATTCATGCCATTATACAAAACACAGTTTTACTGATCATAATCACTACAGCAGAATTTCTAAGATTTCTGGGGTGATCTAATTGCCTCGACTTGGCATCTCAAAATAACACTATTAAAGTACACTTTCACTGATACTTTACAAGTATCTTTTAATCATAAATGCAATGAACGTGATCCTATAAATGTTTACTGGCCTATTTGTATAAACATGTTACCATGCGTGTAGACTGTTGTAGGACCTCAGCATATTGATCATATTAATCATCTCATAGGGACTGAGACTATTAATTGCCCACATTCAATTGCAATTAATTTAGGTGTTTTAATTGCCCCAATTGTGGGTAATATGGGTAATAACTGAGTAAAGAAAATATTACATTATTTCATATTTACAATCACTAAAAGTTTGAAGTTCTCTGTCTATGCTGACAGATTTCAGTGTAGCGTCTGAGTTGTCTTGTATGTTTTTTTTCTCAACCCCATGTCACATAATTAAAATGGTTGTGGATAAAATATTAGGTTGATTTAATACCTGGATTAATTCTCCCTTTTTTGATTCATTCACCGTAAAGCCTTTGGGCAAATTTACCCAGATGAGAATCCACTATACACTTTACACATTTGTAGATTTCAGGTTGCTCTCTCAAGTTTCCTCAGTTTTCCATTTCTGGTATGTTTGCTAAAATGAATTACGCTTGCCAAAGGTGTCGCAATTTTGCATGACCAAAATCTCAGGTTTTCACCTGTGGTGGCATTCGGTTGGAAGAACGTGAGCAAAAGAACAGCCATGCATTTCTCACTGCTGGTGTCTTATACAGCATCTCTCAACAATAGCTCTCAGTGCTATTTTTTGACTTGTACTTTTTGTTCCCATTGATAAATCTATAAATAAATGTGGATTAATTAAAATAATCGACCCTGGTGTCACAATGGTTTCCGGATGAAAAATTAGTTTACCCGAGTCTAGTAACTACCGCCTTTAATACTAAGAGCCTAACATATCTCTGTTGGTTGGTAATCACTTGAACAGTTGCATTTCCTGTTCAGTTTCAGATATTAAATCATCAGTACACCAGTAATAATTGAGTGTTTTAAAGTGAATACTGTATCTCACTAACTTTAGAAAGCAGTATTTGTATTTTTTGAAGTGGAATTCCAAATCGTTGCTCTGTTTTCACCTGTTCGACAGCTGAGAACAGCAGAGAGCTGACAGCCTTGATCAATCTCATACGACCTTGCATGAAGTTAGTATAATTATTTATTTTTTTTTTACGCAGAATTAAATTAGGAAAAACTGCATATGCATCAAAACCAACCGGCAATGAGCCGACATCTCTGCTCTCCACTGTTCTTATAAATAATACATACTGTTTGTATTTAGTAAATATTCGCAGACTTTATGGCCTGACAAGTATCAACTCAGCCCCCTAGGTAAAATGCCCTTACACTTCAATTAATCTTTCATATACAAAACAGCATAATTTAAAATTAGCATATCCACATGTCTGACAAATAGCATTACGCTAACAGCATTATCCTTGTTTTATGAACATTATGCTGGCCAAGCCTAAAGTGTTGATGATACTGAAAATCAAAATCTTAAAAACATATCTTAAAATATCTTAAAAACAGACGCCAAATCAACGCTGGTGTTTCTCAAGCTTTTGAAATTTGAGTTAACCTAATCCCTCTGTAAGAAGAATAGACATGCACAGACTCTATTTCAAACGAGGTAGCATGCCGGATATCAGCAAAGACCCTAGGAACAATACTGGGAGCCCAATCAATTTAACATTGATATGAGGACAAGTGGAACAAATCAGATGACTCCTGGATTTGAGGTCGATCGAGTAATTGATCCAACAAAAACACAGAGTCTAAGAAATGTCTAAGGGAGAGTTAAGATCATAAGCATAACCATTTCCCTCTTAATTACCTAAACCAGATTCTTGCATTTAAAGGAAAACGGCAATTTTCTTTTGATATAATATTTATTTGAGATAATACTGACACATTTACTCAATACCGGCCACTGGGATTTTAAAAACAGATAGTAAAATTGTTGAAGCTCCACTTTTTTTTGTATGTTGATTGGTCCTGTGGACCGTTTTTACGCAACATTTTGACATTAATCATTACATCTACTTGGTATTTTTTGTCATCCCCTAAAAAGTTTAGTTACTCCTTTCAAAAATAAAATCAAGGTCAATCACAGATGCTCGAAATTAATCCCAAAAGTGAAAAAAGCTTCTTTTTTTTCTGGCTTCAGAATACTTTAAAATAATTTTAAAATAATGTATGCTTCAAAGGGAAGGAAAATCAAGGCAAGTGCTTATGGGCAAAATAGATTCTAAACACAAATACATTTCGGGCCACTGAACTGTTTGTAGGGAAAGTTAGATATCTGCAGCCATGTGTCCATCTCTTTCTCTGTTATTTCATGGACAGTCCAGTGGCTCATCTTTGACTGAATAAATTACCTTGGGGGGTGAGCATCCCGGTCCATTTTATGAAAACACAAACAAGCATGGTAGCCAGGATAATTAAGAGTTGATAATTGGAGTCAGTCAGTGGTCCTCATGTTACTCCGGTGCTGCATGTTATAAAGTCTCCAAAGTCTAATTCTCCTGGCTACAGAAGATGTTCCTTCTTGGGCCGTGCACCCTCCTCCCACCACTCTCTAAACACTCTCGTTGAGAGCAGTCAGCACGGTCTTCGAGTTTCCCCATCATAACCAAAATGAGCGTAGATCCAGTCTTCAGGTGGTTGTTATATGGTATACAAAAGGAATCCGCAGCACCAACTCTTCTAATCGTGGAGGGCAGGACTATCGTGTAACCTGAAACACAATGGAGACAAATGGCAGGTACACTAGTAATTGGGATATATATATATATATATATTGGGATATATATATATATACACATACATAGTGTTATATATATATATATATATATATATATATATATATATATATATTCTGATACAACAAAAACTGGACTTGAGACATACCACAATTGTATAAATCAATAATTCTGCATGATTTAGACCACACCACACGCAATTGCTATAAGAAAAACAGGACAAGCAGAATAAAAGCAGTTCAGTATTGGGTTAAATTGTAAAACAAAGCTAATGTTAAATACAGCTTAAATAGATATCCAAACATTCATTTTCAGAAAGAAGAACAAGGAGTTCTGCAACAGATGGTATATCCTCCACAGAGCACTGATCTCCACATCAATCAAGGCTGTCTAGGATTACCTGGACTGACTGAAGCAAGTGAAACAGGTGTCTGTAGAAGAACTGTGGAAAGTTCACCAAGATGCTTGGAACGATCTACCAGCCGATTGCCTTATAAAACTGCATGACAGTGTACCGTAGCAAATTGATGCAGTTTTAAAGGCAAAGGGTAATCCCACCAAATATTGATTTTATTTTTTGTGACTGTTTACTACCCTTTATAGTATTTATTTTAAATTTAGAAACCTTTCATTTCATTAGTTTTGAACGCATCTTCACTTGTCAGAATTTATTGTAGTATATACCTACATATAATCTCCTAGTGCTTTTAGACCATATTGAACTGAGGGAAATGGCTAGTTGAATATGAATATTAAAAATAAAAATGTAATGAGCTTTTTTAAAAGGATCTTCTAAACCTAAATTTACTGCAGTACACAGGAATCTCCTTGCCCTTTAAAGCCAGGAGTACTTTGGTTGGCTTCCATGGTGCAATTTGATGGTCCATGAGAGACCTATGAGGAAGCATAAGGCATGATCAGTGGGACACGTGACCACCAAGGCACTCCGCTGTGCATATTGGAACCTATTACTGTCACTCACTTGCGAATGGCACGCGCGCAAGGGTCTTGGCCCGAAATGAAGTGACAAAACAGTGACTCTGAATGCGTCACTCGCTGGCAGACAACTGCATCTTTCTCGCACCTGGCCTTGAGCCACATCTTTTGCTCTGGATTCTTTCATAGCTGCCCTGTGCAGTGTGTAAAAATGTACTGCTGTGGCAGGTTGCCACCACAGACGGTCCCTCAGCCCGGATGGCTGTTTAGGGAGTCCCGGTTTAATCTTCACCTCCAGATCACAGTTAACAGCAAAAGAGACCACCATCTCCATGCAAGCCAACATATGTGTGGCTAACCCTGCTCATATCCCCCTTACTCCCCCAAATACAGACAGTACTCAACATTCATTCTTGATTCCAGTGAGGCTGAGGTAGATTAGTAATACTTGCCATTTTAGTAAACCCATCCCCTGACCAGCTCTTGATTTTATTAGCGAAACGCACAGAAGATCAGTGCGGATTGGCTGTCAGGACACACCTACTCATGGAGGCTTGGAGCCACCTTTGGTGCTGTTCCGTCCCCAGAACTGCACAGTCGCTAAACATAGTAATTGCGCGTTTATTTGATCCCCCCCCAGCGATCGCTGTGAATTCTGCCTATCAAATTCCACTCAAAGCTGGTCCTCGGGAACACAAGGCTATCAACATTCCGCTGCCATCATGGGGCTCTGAACATCAATGCACAATGCACATACTGAGTAGACGAGTCTCATATGATGGTCTGGTATTCTGCTGATTGAAACGCGGCAGGAATCAAATCTAAAAGTAATAAGAGCTTTACGTACGGACATATCCCCCTCCCCTCGCGCACACTTCAACGATGGTGTTGAAGGTGGCCACTTATGAATCTGGGACTAGCTGTTTACAAGAGCATGAAATACATTCATTGCGGTTGAAAGAAGAGTGTGATCAGACTCCTGCTGAGAAGCACGAGTGCTCTGGAGGGGTCAGCCCCACTCTCATCCTGTTCAGAAGACAAACCAGTACTCCATAGACATACTCCACACTGAGAATGGACTATAGTTCAAATGCATCTTTTTCTTTTATATATGATCTCTAAGAATTAATGAATGTGCAGAATGTTGCAGGAGGGCTGATGTTACAGCTGCGTACGGCCTGGACCAATACTGTAATAATGTTTGCCACGAGGTAACCTGTGCCTCATCAAGGTATTGAAGAACCTTGTCTACTGGTGCTTGTGTTGCCCGCCCCTCACACACCTGACAGATTTTTGTTGACGGCTACCTGGTGTCACAGATTTTAAAAAAATCTTTGTGATTCATTGTTCCCCCCTTAGTCAGAGCTGGCCTGTCGATTTTTATTTACTGCCCTTCACTAATGGGACTATAAGAACCAAATCGATAAACTAGATCAGTTCCAACGCTGTATGTTGACCTCAATGTATTATAGAAATATATTTCATACACGTGTCCAGACACACACTTATCATTACACAAAAAACAAGAATTGATTAACTGTAAAGACAGAGCACTGATTCAGGATATATGGACGATGTTGGATGCAGTACAGACCTGCAGAACTGAACAGAAAATCTGAATACTCCAGTAAAATTTGGAGCTGTACAGATATGGTTTAACATTTCAGTTACGCAAAATGTGGAAAATGTTAAATTTTAATTTTCAAAAAATGAAAACGTGGAAATGTATTTATACTTCTCCAGTGTGGCTGTGAATAAAACATATTCTGTGGTATGAACAAATGTGGAATATGTGTAATAATTATAATATATCACACAGTTTTGTACTCTGCGTAAGAAATCCTCAGCATCTGCCAGATTTGCACTCCCTTCCAGGATTTCCAGCGGTCAGCTTGAAAATGCCTGCTGAGGATGAGAGCTAATGTTTGACAGTAAAACCTAGCTTTCCTCTCAGACTGAGCTGTAGAAGTGCTACAAAGGAAGCTACAGCCACATTGACCTGATAAGACATGGGGGGAAGAACTCTCTTCATGACCTCAGCGTTAACACATCCATCACTGGTGTCTCTCTGTGGAAGACATGGACGGCCACGCAGGACATCCCAGGCCCTTTTACATTCGAGTGGCCATCGACGGCTAAAGACAATTCTCCCACCAAGACCATAATTTACTGCTTCCATTTCTACGTGCGTCAAGGCATAATCCTGTGATTGTATACCAACTGTTTAGTTTCCTTTATACTGGTTAATTTGAAATGAAAATAATTGTATGGTTCTTTGTTTCAGACTGGATGACAGGCTGAAAACAGATAGGGGGGAGATGTGTCTTGATTGACGGAAGTGCAGGAGTAAAGAAAGACAGTGAGATCAAAACAGCCCCTCCCCTTTAGCTCTATGCAATCTTATGGGTTTGTTAGTTGGGAAAATGAGCCTTTCATTCACCCCTGAGTTTAGGTGAATTAATCAGATGCATAGGGAGGAGCGGTGAGGGACATTAGTTCTTAAACAAAAGCAATGGATTCATTTCCAGTAACCAAGCGTCTTGTAGTTTAAGGAAAAGATTTTATGCATAAATGTGGGAATAAGAAAATATTAAAATGTAAAAATAGTATAATATTCATTGTGAAATGCACTTCCTTGAATATGTTTGCTCTTTCAAAACCACCCAAAAATCATATTAGTTTCTAGTGGGTGAATAATGGAAGACTGCAATATAAGAATTACAAAAATGTTGTTATTAGTTATTAGGTCTTTGTTTACTTAAATAGTTTTCTTTATATCTGGAAGTAGCATGTGAGTATTGTCATTTAACATTATTTCAGCCTGTGCCTTGGTGACTATGTCACTCATAATATTTCTAACATTAATAATTCAGTTTTTTTTTTTTTTTTTTTTAATCAGAATTTGCAGTTTGATGTATAGTAACATATTTTCCTTCATACTTAGGATTTCATATTCACAGATATATCGACATTTTCAGATGGAGTTTATCTCATAATATATATTATACTATTAGGACTGGTGATGAGAATTGCTATTTGAATAAATCTAGAAATAACTAGATAAAATCTGAATTATATAGAGCTATGGAAACTCTCTGCAGTAACAGATCCTTGGAAGAGCTATGTCCTTGCTTATGCATGGCTCTCTGTCTACCCAAAAAACATTCTGAGAATGCCATCCTTAGATAAAGCAAATGCATTTAGTTTCCCTAGCGTTGGCTGACTGTGGGATCATTAGCGAAGATGAGCCACCCACATAAGGGAAGAACCCCATCACATTTGAACTCTGTGTGCATCTTCCCAGGTCCCGGGGGCCTCGAGCGTGTCGTGGCAACCCTTAAGGGGGCCTCAAGCGTTGCAGGGGAGAGTGGGGAAGAATCCCAAATGGAATCCGAGGTGCCACTCAACCCCACCCTCCGGGCTCTCCTTCTGACTGCCAGCGAGGCGGCGATGAATTATTAACCCCTGTAAAACAAAAGGTCTGCCCCTGCGCTCCATGAATAATGGAGGAGGAGCTCAAGCGCTGGGGTTTGTGAGTCAAGAGCCGGGCGCGAAGGATGACTGAGGGCCCACTGTGTCACAACCAGATGTGGAGCAAGGAAGCAAGGCGGGACCACCCAGAAAACCAGTACTTATTTCTTTATTTAATATCACCAAGAACTGTCCGATCAAATAATAACCAGCGCAGCTCTGAAGGTTGAATCCCTTTTTTATAACGCTGTTCTCCTCTTCTGCGGACTCGTTTGTTGTTAGAGCCAAGACTTTTTATTTTTATTTATCAATGGCAGCAGCTGACCCAGGCCACGTTTTCAGAGCTGGGCATGGTTTGCGAGTGACTCTCGCAGCAGCAGGTCCCAAGGTCTCTCGAAACCACAGAGCGAGGAGAGAAATTTTATTCTCTTTTTTTTCTCCCAGCTCTAGTGTACGCTGGACAAGCGCGATCCTAACTTGCTGTTTTATCAGCGGGAAACATTGCCAGTCCCCTTGGTTTCTTGGCGCGCAGATCAGTGGAGAGGCCATTTCAAACAGTTCCAAGCGATTCACAGTGGCTGAAGAATGCCCCGTGCTTGAAAAGTTTCGCTGTCATCTGGAAAGACTTCAAAGGGATTTTCAAGATCTCAACCCACCTTAGTCGTCTTGACTTTGTTTCCTGTACTGCAGCTCCAGCCTTTGAGATCTGGCAACACTTTACACTCCTCTCCGTCCATGCATGGCTGCATCTGGCACCACCATTTCTGGGCAACTATGGATGCTGCCAAGGAAAAAGAAGCCATGTTACCGTCGTATATTCAATACTTTTAGTAAAACTCGGATAAAGGAACGAATTTGGAAATTCTCTGAGGAACTCTGAGGAAATCGATTCCTGCCCCCGCCCCCACAAAAAAACAAAAACAAAAAAAAAACACACGTAGACATATAAGGTTTTGTTATTTTTATAAGTACGAACACGATGGCTTGAGAAAAATCTTCTGCACCTGCCATTTATGACCGGTACAGGGCTGGAGGACTGAGTCAATGCCAAGACGATGAGCATTCTTGCAGGACAGAATAAACACACAGGTGCTGGAGACGTGAGGGCAGAGGTTGGACATGGCACGAGAGCCGGCGGCGTCGGAGGGACTCTCTTGACATTTATGTACTCTGTGTTGTCAAGATGGAATGAGTGGAATCAGAGTGGTTACAGTAGAGAAAGTCAATACCCTGTCAAGCCCTAGCGGTGGACGCAATGAGTCTGTTCGGAGGAAAATGGCAGCCAGAGGCTTCAGTGTGATATTCGTATTTAAACTGTATGTTCTCCTCTGAATAACGAGCATGTACAAAAATCATGTTAAATCTAATCATACAGGCTTTAACTTGACGAAATTGAGACTTCAATTATTGCATATTATAAATCTATATGGTACTAGTCGAAATATATTAACTTACTTTCATCTCTTGACATAATGCTTTACTGTATACACAAATTAATTAACTGAAGCAGGATGACTTTGTCAAAAAATGAAGTACAGTATAAAGAAAACATTTAAAAGAAATAATACCTACGTATATATGTTTTCAGAATTATTGTTAAGGTGTGAACTTATTTTAGGTTTTTACTCACCATATTTAAAATTGAATATTTAAATGCAGTCCACATATGCATAGAGCTGGCGGATATGTGCCTGCATGTGGCCCATTTGAGAGAACAAGCTTTTTACCCTGACTAAATAAAAGCACGATGAAGAAGCTTTTTTTCGCTGGCAGTAATTATAATGGGGGTTTAGAGTGCACCAATTAGGACAAGTCTATAGTAACAACCAGGCTCGCAGCAATGAACAGTTCAATCAAACTAAAGCCTTGATTGGCTATTAATCCTTTTAAAACTTCTGTTTTTCCACAATACAATTTTTCTCATTGAAAAGCTACATTGGTAAGTCCTTTGTTTGGATGGCATGGGGGTGGGCCTCAAAACACTTTCAAGGACAAACCTATTGGTACGATAGGATGATACACAAGATGTACACGATTTTAAGCTTTGTAAGTTTTGTAAAAGGGGTCTGCAAGGAAAAACATACTGAAATTATTTTCAGATTTATTATTAAGTTATTTTTGCAATGATATTATGTTGTTTTATATAATTAATTATTTTTAATATTATATAATTATATAATTAATTGTCTTGCAGAAGACCCCATCTAGAATAGTTCAGGAACTATACAATATAGGACAGATCAGAATATAGGCTTTGACCATGATTTACATTTAGAATTTAACTAATATAAAGTACATTTATCATACTGATTAATCTGCTAAATTGTCTATTGTCTTTATAGATTCATTCACAGTCGCTGCTTTCTATTTCTGGTTAAAATGGTCTTTGCCAAGCAAATACTTGACCTAGTAACAGTGTTCGTGTTTAGGATGACAATAACAATAGTCTCCAGTAAGAGACAATTTATTCGATTGATATTTTATCTAACAGCATTTATTCATAATATTTCAAGTTCTCATGAAAAATAATAAAAATGATTTATATTGGTCAATTAAAATCAGTTGTATCCTTATAGACAACAATAGCATTATGTTTATGATCTACCATGTCTGCAATACTTGGGTGAGGTTTGAATTTGGTTCATATTGGTGAAAGGTTGGGGAAAGTGAAGCTGGCTGGCTTTAACCCGAACACGGGTAGGGCAGAAAAAGAGGAGAGAGTCTTACCATCCACGCAGGAAGGGGCGGCTCTGGTCGTCCCGGCAACCTGCCCAGGGAAACAGGAGCACTTGACGGTCTGAGACCTCTCCTCGATCTTGTTTTTGTTGCAGCAGCGGTGGGCAGCGATGACTTCACAGGTCCCAGCTTTGACATGCACTGGGGAGAGCAACAAGGACACATCCATTGCTAAAACACTGTGCTTCTACAAGAACACGCCCATCCTTAAAACAGCATGACTTTCCATGGCTCTCAAAGACACCATTTCAAGGTTGTGCTGCCCAGCAGTGGCTGAAAGGTGGTATAGAATCTTTGTTTGTCGGTTATGAATTGACCTTGATTCACGACTCTGTTTTAAAATATACTCTGGGTAAACAAACATACGTTGCTCAGAAAACGTATGTATGTGCTTAGTAAAAAGGTTAAAAAAAAGTTCCCACAATAAACACATTTTTATTGGATCATGACTCAAGGCCACTGAACAACCACGTCTAACGTGACATGTCTGAACCAAATAACTAGAGACCAACACCAGACCAAGCGCAGATATGTGTCACCATATGATAAAAACAGAAAAGAGTTCCTCTAAGAAAAGAGGACATATATTACATTTTCAGAAGGTAGAGGCTTTTTCTGGTTTCTGCCCGGGGCTTGATCTGTCATTTGATCAAGTGACAATGTGTACTAAAAGTGTGTCTGAATGCACTGACATCGCCCCTGCACGGTAGTCAGGTAGTCTGAGACAGCTGGAAGGGTTGGGAACTTCCGAAGCGCCCCTGCACATGTGTTTGCCTTCTCCACACTCACGTGCGGGTACTGTAATCCCTCCTTTTTACATTGTGATCAAAAGGGCTCTTCTGCATCACTGCAGGGTGGCACATTCATCACAGCTCTGTCTCCAAAACAGCTGTACCCAGGCGTCTCCTGCATTCGCACACCTTCAGCATACCACCTCAAGGTGCCCATTGTAGAGTTTTCTCGTGCTCTGCTCCACGACTGTACCGATGGGAGCTCTGTACTATTTCAGCATGCCAGGAGATGGGACATTATATTGCATGTAAACTTCAATTAATGCATGTAAACTTCAATTAATATAATAAGCTATATTATTAATATTATTAATATAATAAAAATGTCAGCATGTTTTAGCATGGAATTTCACCCCGGGGGATCCTGGAATTTATATATATATAAATAAATTATATATAAAATATATATATTTATATATAAGTCTCTATATTATACTGATCACACTTTATGTTTTATTATGTGTAAATGTGGTTTTCCTTGTTTGATAGAGCCATTGGACGTGTATCAGCAATGTTTATATTTTCCACTTTTCCACTAAGTATCTAAACAGCTACCAAAATGAGTTTGCTACTTAAAAAAACCCCACTCCTCTTATATCCCGAGGACTTCCTTGTTTATTAGCCTTTATTCACAATTATAGACTTGTCAGAAATGGACAAATACAAATTTTAAATCACTGATCATCATATTGGAAAAATTTATTTAAACTTTATATTATTTATTTAACATTTAGAAACTTTTCATTTAATTACTTTTGAAAGAATAATTCTTTCTTGTTGCGGTTTTGCCAACATAAGCTTTTACTTTGGAAAACAGAGCACTGGTACATCACTTCCATTCGGAGCAAGGTCAGTCCTGTTGATTTCAAACCGTTTAACTAAACAACTTAATCAAAATAAGTGATACCTTATGGTTCAAATATTAGCTAAAAGAAGAGACAAAGTTGCAAAGTACGCTCAGGTTTGTATCTACATTTTCATTTAAAAACAACACAAAATACCAGTATGAAGGAAATGTTTGCAATTTGATAACCCTCAGGTTTAATACCACAGTATACTGAATTCAGCGATCATTACAATTATGTCAATTTGTACCTTTTGTTTATAACTTAAATGAATGAATTTCAATAACTATTGTTTTAACTATTACATTTAACAAATAACAAAAAGACACAGCTCAGTTCACTCAACTTGTATTATTTATTTTAGCTTATATAATTTTGGGGGGCTTGTGCCCCAAAACTAGAATCATGAGTGTAGGTGTAGATTAAAGTAATGACATTTAAATTGAGATGCTTTTTTTCATCTCCTTTCAGGTTGAATAATCCATTGAATGTCTAGGACGATACCACACATCTTCTGACAGCTTCCATAATACCTGCAGCTTGAGCATTCAATAAATGTTGTAAAGTAAAATTCATGAGCCACGATTTTTGCAAT
This sequence comes from Hiodon alosoides, assembly GCA_025775065.1. NCBI lineage: Eukaryota > Metazoa > Chordata > Actinopteri > Hiodontiformes > Hiodontidae > Hiodon > Hiodon alosoides. Next base: position 18,404 of record JAOYSI010035135.1, read on the forward strand.
TTCTTGATTCTCTAGCTGTTCTTGCAAATCCCTCACATTTGTACTTTTAAAAATTGATCCTGAAGTATTCCATAAAGTATTTAGTAACTTTATTATAGTAAAGTAGTAATTATTATACTGTTTTATACTAAATAGTAATTTAGTCTGATGTGAGTAACGTCAACGGAATACAGTTACTCATTTTTTTGTAATCTGAATATGTACCACCGTTTCAAGTATTCCATTACTCCCCAGCCCTGATGGTAAAATGAAAGGGTTTGTGTCCTGAAATAATTCAGTTATAATAACAAGCCTGCATTGCCCCATAATTCTAAAGGACTGGATGAAAAACTGCTTTAAAGTTTCAGTTTTCTTTTTACATCAGCTTTAATTACATTGGTATGGATTTTCAATTTAGAACTTACGTTGCAAATAGATTGAAAATGGAGCCCCATCTTCCCATTAAGGAGCCATTCAAAAAGCTCATCCACAACATTAAAAACATTTTGCTTTAAATCAATAAGGTGCTATTCACAAAATTAAGTGATATTCAGAAAGTAGAACCTGATAATGCCGAAACAAGTGGAAGTCCTTACCGTAGATATGCTGACTTCTCTGTTTGGTACCCATTCAGAGGTGAAAGTTAGATTGAGTATACCTTTTGGTTTGTAAGCATTTTTTTCTTTTTTTTCAGACTTGGCTGCATGTAGCCAGTAAGGAACCATTTGCTGAAGACTGCCACACTGAAACTGATATTTTCATATATTCAGAGATAGATTATATAAACTAATATTTTTCAAGGGGATACAAGATGCCAACCGATTTTTTCTAAACTGGAGATGCCAGGTGCCCAGTGGCCAATAAAAATGAACGAGCTTTTAATAAACGTCTCAATGGAGTCACTACAAGGGATTTATACTTGATTATTTGCTTCTTTTTTTTTTTTTTTGGTCATAGCTGTATTAAACATTTAAATAAAATGTTTGTATGCAGCAAAGATGGTTGATATTCAAGGAACTGAAGGTGAAACCTGAAGGTTACAGGTCTTGCACACAACAGTTTTACCCTTGAGAAATATTTTTGACCAGAACTACTACAGAAAATACTCTTCTGTGCACTGTGAAACTTCAATTTTAGTAGTAATGAATGCATTCATTAAAATGAACCAGATCATACTTTTTATTTTTTTCACTTTTCATGTCAAATTGGAGTACAAAGCTGTTGGTGGAATACTTTGACCCATCCACCCCTGAGTTGGGCTATATGAGAGGTTCAGCACTGACCTGGAGAAGGCACGTTCTTCCACAATGAAAACCTGCAGGCACCCGACGTTGCCGTTTATTGAAGCGCTGAGAGGACCCCTTCCAACTGCCTCCCTCCCAACCTCAGACATCACACACATGCTGAGATATCTTTTCTCTCAGATTAAAATGAGACTTGGACCACATGAGTCCAATTTGCTTTTCAAAGCAACTCAAAATGGATCCACGTCGGATCTCGCAATCGTTCTGGAACACTTCAGACATCATCACTATTTGTTGTATTACAGTAACAATTCCCCTGTAGAAGGCATCTTGGAACTGATTTACATCCCACATCGGTATTTATGGCCTTTATTGCTCTGCATAAAACTTTAGAATAACAGTGCAGACATTTGAAAAGCAGTCAGGAGGGAGGCACAACTTCTCTCTTTTGTGGCTCGTGGAGATGGATGACTCACCTCTGTAAGAATATGAGCCAGGAAAAAGTAGGAAAACCGACAGACATGAAGAGTCTACCTCAGCCAGCAACAACACTCCCTGCGGACAGGCACCGATTCTGAAAGATAAACGCTCACAGCGTCTTGCGCAGAGTGACCGATTGGACACATTAGTGGCTCCACTGCCTTTTGCAGACCCCACGGTCTCATGCCTTAGTGGGGAAAGGCCTGCTGTGTTGAGCATTGTGTTGCCGCAGCTCATCTCGAGGAGCTGCGGCCATGCTGGGCATATACAAACGAGGACGTAGGGATGTAGGACAGTGAAAGAGTGGTGAAGAGTTGTGATTTAGGGAATGGGGATAGAGGGGAGGCAGCAAGAAATCAGTCGCAGTGAGCACAACTGGTGGACTCAGAGACTGGGAGTCATTTTCACAACCCTGGCTGCTCCATTGCGCAACTCCCTTATGAAAAGGAAGGGAACTTCCTGGAGAGGAAGTTAGGACAGCGCATTGTTAATTCTTCCAAGATGAGGAGGGGGTCCATCTTTAATACCTTCGTTCTTTTTTTTTTCCTTTACAATGAGAGCTGTGGAAATGGCTGGCAACCAGCAATCAATACTTTGACTTAAAACACTCTGGTTGTCATCAGCTGGACGGCCCATCAGCACCGAGAGGCGGCTGGTGGACGGCGATAATGCTAACAAGGACCGAGCAATCGATACCACTTAAGTGCTGCACTTTGCGATCACCTCCATTGATCTGTGATTGATAAGCTTATTTGCGAGATCAACAGCATGCAGTCAAAATGCAGAAACGAGAAGATCGTAAGAACGTCCACTGTCCAGGAAAATTTAGAAATGGCTCACCGGCTAATTCTGTAGGCCCTCCCTGGACAGAGCAGCGGCTTGTTCGTATGAGGATATACAGGAATGAGAAAGTCAAGTCAATAAACATGCATATTTCAGGTAATATCCTTTCTCGGTAGGTTATTCCACATGAGATGTATCATAAAAAGCTAAAGCTGAACATTCGCCCCCATGGAAGAGATAACTTTTAATTGGCGATCTAGACGTTTCGACGTAAGAGTTTTTTAGCAGAAAGTAAATGCAGAAAAATCTATAACTCAGACCCTTAGCCTTGAAAAGAGATGCACAACATACAAAATGTATGTTCCCCTAAATCTGGATAACGTAAGACTTTCCTTCAGTCAGGCCATGAAAATAAAATTATAGAGACTAATACAACAAATACAGAAAATTACTGTACTAATGGAAAGAAACAGAATACTAAGAATCTAGGGAAAATATCTTATGTGCGCTGAGGCTTTCCCTCTTTGTTCTTCTTGGCAAGATGGATGCTGTAGGCCCAATGGAGGCGTTGGATGATTCTAACAGGGACTGCCAGGAAACATGCACAATGAAACACAAACTCGTTTCAGGCAATGGCAGAAACAACGCTGCACCCATTGTCTCGATTGACAACAGATTGAATTCCCTCCAGTTGCTTCAATGCAGATTGGGAACTGGGAAAAAAAAAAATCTTAATGGAAAAAAAAATTAGAATCCTATAAGCCTTTGTGTTCTCTTTCCAGTGGAATGCCTAGTCACCCATACTGCCAGACAGAATTTGTGAACGTTTCCAAGGCCTTCCGTAACGGTTTGTGGGAGAAGGTAAACACATTATTTCAATCCACTTAATCTCAGAGATACTTCTTTGCGTTTTATTCATAATCTTCTTAAATGTGTGGCACAAATAGTTTACCCCGTCTACTTAAGTTATGCATTTTGGTTCAGGGGCTGACAGTAATGTATGCTCAGTTTACAGACCCCTTATCACGCCTTGACAATTCCCATGTCATTTCCATCCAAAATAATAAATGCTGACAGAACTGATTCCCAGCTCATTGTGCTTTTCTTCCCCTCCATAGCAGTTACTTTCCAGCTTCCTGTTTTTAATCAAAGACATGTAAAACTTGACAGCAGGCATCGTAGTGATATTGAACATGTAGCCAGCAGGTGTCAGGTTCAGATCCCAGAGGGATCAATGCCCTTGTACCTAATGTTGAACGTTGCTTCAATAAAACTATCCAGCAGTAAAAAGTAATCTATGCAAGCTGTTCTGTGTAAGCGTGTTTGTTTAGCAAAATAAAGTACAAAAAGTAATAATAATAATAGCAATTATACTACTACTACTTATTATAATAATGACAATATACAATAAACTGTCTGCTTTAATGTTTTAATAAGGTATTCATAAAAATATTTTGATGGGATATATAAAAATTTGAGTGAATTGAAATCATAGTCTTTAGTAAAAATGAAGCTACCTAGCTCCACCAGATTTCTTCCTTTACTGGGTTTAAACCACAAAGAACACTGATTTTGATGCATGCTTGAGATCATTGTCATGCTGGAATGTGCATTTCTACCCAACGTGAGCATGGCATTCTTGTTTTCCTAAAAAAAAAAAATTCTTGTTTTTCTCTGTGCGAGTTAACTTGGTTTTTTTTTCAACCGCTTTGTTTTAAAGCACATCCATCCCGTTAGCTCCTCCCTTTTTAATAATGTAGTTTACTTGGTAAACCTCAAGATTCAGGATCCTGGGCTTGAACTTCTGAATACTTCTCCGTCATAATATATTATGGGTTAATTATTTAAGTTGATATTGAAAGCCTTAAGCTTTGGGCTACAGTTAGTTTCTTAACCTTCTTCAGATTATTGCATGAATATATTCAAATGATTTTTTCCTGACACAAGTGTTTTATATTAAACTTCTGCAGTTTTAGAAAGCCCAGCGCTTCATAACTCCTACTGGTTTAATGTAGACCACACGCATGTGACCTTTCCCTCACTAACTCAAACGATACAAACTGATCTCATCGGCCTTTCGTTTCAAACACAGATAAACGCTCCGTTTTGCCTTTCCTTTATTCGTGCTTAATAGTCCATCCCCACGTGTGGTCACTAAAGGCTGAGCTTTGCCTCCACCATTTTGTTACTCTTCATCGCCATCTTCCTCAAATGCCTTTGTCTGCCATTTTTACCTACATTTCTTGCCTTCTATTTAGTTTGTGAACTGTTAATAAACGGTTAGTAAACTAATTTATATTTTGTTATCAGGTTGTCTACGTTGATTTAATAAAAACATTGATTAAGTCATCTTACCACAATTCTAAGAACCTTTGCATTCACCCAAATTTGCCCATAATACATCCTTGATGTTATTAAGTGTAATCCTAAATGTATTGGTAAATTAATTAAAAATGAGACTGATTTAATAACTATTATATAATCAAGACTGACCTGAGTAAGCTCCACTGTACCAACATAACTGGTCCCTTGTGCGGGGAGCTGCTACCTTGCCCCAACACCAGTATTTGCTTTATTGACTGTTACGTGGTTTGAGGCAGTGTGGCCTCATCACTTAATTTGTTTGAGATTTCCAAACCATGAAAAAATGATTATATTGGGTTGTTTTTTTTCCCACACCATAATTTTGTCAATACAATCACAAGTCACTTTATTATCGACTATATTTAGTTCCAGTCTAATTTTGCACCCAGTCAAATCTACAAACACAATCTGCAACGAGCTGAACTCTGAGCACCAATCCTGGTACTGTATTTAGATTTTTAACCACAATAAGCGGGGGAAAATACCTTGGGATTAATGCAAGGCAAATTTAATAACTTGAAATATCAAATTTGACAGGATTTTAATTTTAAGTCGTCATGTATAAGTATATATAAGTTCTTCTAGAATGATCATATCATTAAAAATCAATTCATAATATATGTAACTGTGTAATGTTATAGGGATGTATTAGACAATGTTTATCCATATATATATATATATATATATAATGGTTATTTGGTTAAATAGCTATAAAAGGTTTGAAGAAAAGGCAGGTAAGCTAACATTACTACCTCAACTACCAATGAGCCTCAAAGCTGGGCTTATCTAACTCAGTTAAAGATGAAGAAAGGAGATGGGGAGGTGAAACAAAAAGCCATTTGCTTCAAGCCACAAAAGCAGGCATGTTAGCGCCCTCCTCACAGCCCCAACTGTCCAGATGGTTGTCCTGCATGGGAGCAGAGTGGTGGGACTTCGCACTGTCAAACTAGCGGAGCTGAAGGATTTATCAGCAGAGGCACATGAATCTCAGACACTCTAATTTCTCTCAGTACAGGCTGCTGGCTAGCACGGTCAGGTACTGCAGAAGGAAAACAAACACTGAAAACAGAAACACTTTTAAGCAAAGGTTCAGACCGGAGCAGGAGAAATAACAGCAAAAGAAAAAGCATCTGAAAGAAGCATGCATTAAGAAGATCATGCTCATAAACAGTTTCTTTAACCGCATAAGAAGAGACAGCATAACCGCCAAGACCCATTACGGCAGCGCCTCAATGCCAAGTCACTGCTTCAGGAGTTGTATCTGTTGTACCAATCACGTTCATAAGGGGCACATTTGTGCATGGGGCAGACACCGATTGCACAAGAGAGGAAAGACAACGCCCCCAAGCACAGCTGACTGCGGCATCAGCCTCTCTCATCCACATAGTTTTCATTTATTTTTCTGCTACAGCAAAGGGGAACGATTCAAGCTGTCTCTCTCTCCCTCTCCCTCTCCCTCTCCCTCTCCCTCTCTCGCTCCTTGTCGATTTGAATTTGCAGGGGGGGTTGATTCTTTCCTACCGAGTCATCGGTGAAGATGCAAGGACGGCTGCAATGATGAGGCATAGGGCGGGATTATTAGGACGGAGCAGAAGTTATCGATTGGGGCTGTCCACCGCACAGCTATCTGCCCAAGTGGCCGGAGCGTACCACATTGACCTCACTTTGCCGAAAGCACACCAAGCGGGGGTGGTGGGGGGGTTCGACTCGATAAGAAACAAAAAAAAAATGGAAATTTGAGCATCGGCTGCGCGTCCAACAAAGGATCTGTTCTTATGCCGTGAGCACTAAACCGTACAAGACGAACGTGGAATAAATCTCAAAGGATCCGAGTTTCGTCAGGATGCAGCACTGACATACATTGACTCATCCAGTTGATAATTATAATTCCATTTAGGAAGGTACCAAAGAAATAAACATCATGTAAAAAGGTCTACACAGAGCAGCCACAGACACTGATAGACTTATTTTTCAAAGAAAAGAAAAGAAAATTTAAATTCTCTCCAAGATGAAATAAAGATTACCCTAGCAAAAGGTCACCTTTTATTAGCTGAATCAGTCTTGTCCTGCTTCTAAGAATCCCAGTAATAAATAAACACCGACACAGTCTCGGTAATTATTCTAAATGACTATCACTACAATTTCAAATATCACACAGGCTGTTCGTGGTGCATTACAGTTTCTGCAACAGTTTACACTACATAGATTAACCTAATAAAGCTCTTTTCCAAACAACTGCATCCTGTGAGCCGTAATCAGGGCATTTCCCTCTGGTAGCCCATCGCTTCATACCATGCGACTGCATTCATTCCCAATGATCTGAATTACAGCTGTTCTCACAGACACACAGTCCCATCTCTGTCCTCGGCCATGTCTCCTGGAGAGTAACAATACTGCAGCTCTGCATCCTCTGATTTTTACTGGCTAACCCCTGTAAATCGGCTATCTTTTGCTGAGAAACACGGTGACTATGAATTATTAAGCGCTTCTAGTAGTAACATTCTCTGCACCTTTAGCCCCACCTAAATAAAAAAAATACTGGACACTCATGGTCTACTTGCTCCTTTTATCTATATGGAATTTGTACATTTCCCCACATTTATTTTCCTCTTTACTTTCTCCCCGGGCCTCGTTGGAGACATCATTTGGAAGAGTAGGGGAAACAGATGGCCAGGCCTGACAGTTCCTGAAAGTATGGGCCTGCAGAGTGGATGAAGTCCTTGTCAGTGCAATACATCTACCCACCTCTACATAGGGGCAACTATTGACTGATCAATTACAGTCCCCGGGGGAGTCTTGCACCCCTTACAAGAAAAATGGTCTCCAAAGTCATTAAACGCTGGCACAGTTGCAAGGCGAGGAAAGGGTAGAGATGCCGGGCATCCGTGAGACTCAGACGGGTTTCTGTCATCACTCTGCGCTCGCCCCATGGACATCCATCACTCCTAAATGGAAGTGGAGGAAAACATAATTAAGTCCCAGCTGGAACTGCTGGGGAATAAATTAGTGGGGATATGTTTGGTTGAACCGGAGAGAGATATCGATAATCTCTGCCAGTCATGACAGATCCCTTGGCTGTTGGTTGTGCAATGCATCGCCGGCAAAACTCAAAAGGTAGAAAGATCCGGCTGTCCCATTGCCTTCCTATTCCTGGGTGTCTTGCCAAATAAAGAATGGATAAAAAAAATTAGGGAAAGCAACACAGACAGCCTGCAGCGTAAGCCATACCTGCCATTTTTTAAACATTAACCCTATCCCTGCCAGTGCATCGCTTATTGATGATATTGGTACTTCTGTCCGATAGTTCCTGTCATTGTACTCTCAGTGTCCTTCGCTTTTGTGGTTACATTCAGGCGTGTGCCCAGAAGGTCACAGAACATGTGACTGAAACGAGATGTTAATGGACTGACCAAAATTTTCGTACATCGTATTTCACTTCGCTCAGTGTCTCCTCCTGAGGGTAACTAGCGAGGTGAGCTTCAATGCTGGGTGAATAAATACAGAGGCAGCTGTCATGACGATATCTTTATTCTGTTCTCTTTCTTTCCAAATGTCAATGGCTAGCAGGATTAGCGGGAGTTTTACACAATGTTCCAAGTGGCCTTAAAAAAGTGTCTGATTCATAAGACTAATTTAGCAGTAGCCATAACCCCAACTAACCAACTCATCCTTACTGTATGACACTGCATTTAAATTAAAAAAAATATATATTTTTGTTGAAACTTCAGTGAAAACAAGGAAAGAAATCATGATGAATCGATATATATACAATATAAAAACAGTGAAAACATATTTACGCAATGCCTCAAAAAAGAAACAAACACAGAAAAAACATACAAGAAAACATTTGCTTGCCAAATAAATCAGGAAATGTTTCATAATTCATGTGGATGAGTGAGCAGATGACACGCTCTCTGAAAGGAAACGGACCTCGACATGGGCTAAGGGTAGGATTCTCCCGTTAATAAGGGGATGCCTCACTAAAATTGCAGGGCTTGGGTGGACTCCCCATGTCGTCCCAATTATGGAGTTGCTGTCAGCACTTCTCCACTAATTGTATTCATCAGTGCAAATCATTACAGAGCCCCTCTGATTTGAATTAAAATTAAAACCCGACGTTTCTTTGAATCGCAGGGTGGTTGGAGGTGACTGGAATTGCAGGAGAGAATAATCGGTTTACAGTTTATCCCTAATTAGTCTCCTAAGTCTCTCCAGAGATGGATGAGCCTTGGAGATAACCCAAATTAATGGCACGCGGCAGGTCCCCCTCCCAGCGTGATGAGAGACGACTTGGCAAAGGCCGCCCACCACGAGCGCTGACATTTCCACTGTGCCCATTGCCTTCGCCCACCCGCCGCCACCTGAGTTTTCTTGCTACCTGCCTCAAACGCCCTATGGTGTCGCTCTTAACCATGGCCAGTCATCCTCTTTTAACCAGGCTAAGAACTGCAAAGAAACTGACCAGTCCCCACAAATTCATGCCTATTTTTAGCAGACCGTTAAATTAGGAGTAGTATATAAAGGTGTAATATTTCAGAGCTGGTTTCATGCCTTCAGGTTGTGATAGTGTGATACAAGCTGTGCAGATTATCCCAATTTATAGCACAAGCTTGCATTATATAGAGGGAATAAATTCTAAGCACATTTTCACAGCACATTTAGATCGATTTCCATGCCAGGTTGGCAGATATTTTGTTTTTAAGTATGTTTTATCTACCAAAGCTATGAAGCTCAAGTCTGGCAGGGCTGTACTCTAATACAACATTCAGCAGCAGTCTCAAGGTTATTTTACACAGCTTAACAGTTCTTCAGTAATCAGATTATCTGATAATACATGTCATCCTGTAACATATGCTTGAAATATCTAACTTTTCATTATTACTTAAGTCAATCCCAGAAAAAGGAGTGGCATATGCAGATATCTACGAGATCAATGGTGTGTTAACTGTGAAATGAGAATATTCATTCTGAGAGCCACTGGAAATTCTGCCAAGGCAGCATATTGCTCAGTTATTTTCTCCCTTTATCATGGCATCCTTAGCGGTGGAGATTAATTACCGGGTGTTGGGAGAGACAAGAGAGGCTCGCCAACACTTCAGACGTGGGGGTGTCCTCTTTCTGAGTAGCTACAAAGAGTGTCCTGGCAAACAATCAAAATCAAGGGCAAGTGTTGAATCTCTGAAATAGCGGAGCAGCAAATTAATCAAGGTGTGCAAGAAAAGTCACATTACCTTGTAGTGGTCGGTTTGTCTCAGGGCCCAATTCTGTCTTAAGAACTATTAGTATCATGTCCTTCAACATCACATCTTTTAAAAACAAAACCAATAAATTTCATCCTCTCCCAGAGCCCTAGCTAATGTACATTTCAAAACAAAGCAAAAAAATAATAACAATAAAGTAAAAATTTAAAAATATAACAATTGGTTTGACAAGTTCATTACAGGTCCAGAGGACTGACCAGAGGAGATGTTTCCCAAAAGGTTTGAAACACTACTGAAACTTCTGGACTACTGGTCCCTCTAAACCAGTTTCAGCAAGACTGAAACAGTTCTGTTAGCCAACTCAATAACTATCAATATCTAGCATTCCCTATGATAAATAATTTTTTTTCTGGAAAATTAGCTTGGCATTGGAGTAGATTGCAGACATATAGATGCCCTGTATCTACTGCAGACCTACCTAAACCCTGTTGTTGTTTTTAAAATTCAGTCTTATTTTCTCCAGCTAAATGTTTTAAGAATAAATTAGAAAACATTTTCCATGTGCTTCAAGCAGATCTTCAGTCCATGATAATTTTTCAAATATCCGCAATTTGTCACATATTCAGTATAATGGAACAAATGGCATAAATCAGGAATGTATATCAGTCAGTTCCAGGATGAGTTGAAGTATTTGCAATCTATTCAAAATGTTTCTCATTCAACAACAGCAGGTCTAAAGGCACTTCCATTAATGCAGGGCCAGTGCTATATCTTTAAATTAATCAGCATATAATTCATACTTATCATGCTGCCAGGCCAGGAATACATTTTATTCCAAATGATTGACAGGTAGTAATCAGTGTCAGAACCAAACAAGTAAAGGTCTCAGTGCTCATGAATATGCAAAAGCTACTTTCATTGGTTCAGGAATGCAGGCGAAAAATCTCCCCGTTTGAAGAGCTGAAAATCAGATATCTCGGTGACATCTAAAAGGTCTCAGAGGAGCAGAATGACTCTCACGTGTTATCTTCACACGACCTCAAGGACGTGACTCTGTGACACTTACCCACTGGGAGACACTGGGTAACTACTTTGTTTAGTTTTTTTGTCACCCAACCTGCTCGCCAAATGTCAACCCGCCGATCCAGAATCAGCACCATCCCTGTGTCTCCACTTTTTAACAGCCTCTCAAATATTGGTCCAGTTCTACGGTCTTAAATCCATGGCCCCTGTACATTATATACAGATATATATATATATATACACACACACACGTGGTCAAATTTGTTGGTACCCATACAGCTCATTGAAATAATGCTTCATTCCTCCTGAAAAGTGATGAAATTAAAAGCTATTGCATCATGATTACTTGCATG
>JAOYSI010035145.1:14210-32942 GCA_025775065.1 Hiodon alosoides
GAGGATTATGAGCTTGCTGCATCATGTTCTGCCAAGCGGGTATTGAATTGAATGTATGATAGGCTTGTTTTATAAGAAATAATTCATTTTAAACAGGAATTTGTATACCAAAAACGTAAACAAATTGTATCATATGTAACAACAACAGTAATTAAATATATGTCTTGCTTACAACTGTCACAATCAAACTTCTATTATTCAACAGGCAAACATATTCAGGATATTTTCTTGTATTTTTGCAGCTCCAGGCTCTGGGGGGTAATTTGGACATTCAGCTGGAGGAGACCAGCATGAACCAACCAGAACCCCCTGCAAAGGGTTTGGAGCCTGAAACTGAGCCACAATCATATCAAGCCCCAAAGAGACCCCTGCACGACCCCGACGAGAAACCGCTCTGCAGGGCATGAGCCGTGCTGAAAGAGGCGCAGAACCTCAACCACAACTGCACTACCTGAGATAAGTGAACCTTACTGACACTCATTGTTAATCGGGAGAGGCTAACTGATGTCAACGGCTCGGCACAACAACTTCAGGAGAACCTGCGTTGGCAACACCAACCACAAGCTAACCAAAACAGTAGTTCTGAGCTGTCCGTTAATTATGTGTGGGAAGATCCCCGATGGTTACAATATCATTAAGCTGTCCATCTCAGCATGGAGGTGTTAACTTTACAGGTCAAGTAGATGAGGGCTAATGAGCAGTCCTCTATTAAGCTGGTCTACTTGTGTTGAGGGGGAGTATACCTCAGCTGTCCAGGAATGCATCCACCATCACATGCTATCAAGTATTTCTGTTGGCAGTGCCAGCTGCGAATCATCAAAAACTGTAGTCCTGAGCTGTCCTTTAAGTATGTGTGGGAAGAACCCAGTCCCTCTTAATGGTAATAATGTCATTATGCTGTCAATGCCAGCACAGAGGTGTTAACTTCTAAGGTCAATTCGAGAGGGCTAAAAACCTTTCCACACACAAGCTAACTATGTCCAAGGGAATCCGTGTTGGTTGCGCTGTTCTTATTTCACATCACATGCTAGCTCCATCCTCATGGTAATCTCATTTCCCGAAAATACCAAATGCCCTTTTGACCCAGACCTTCTCCTTTACTTTAATCTAACCCCACGCCATGGAGCTAATTTGGCATATACTCCCCAATCACTGGCTCTTCCAAAATCTCCCAACAACTTCAGGAGAGCCTGCGTTAGCCACTCAGGCCTCCATTCACCACACCGTTCCACGTTCCTACCATGTCCCACCGCTACATGCCCCGAGATGCTCCGTGCACCCCTTCTCTGCGCTCCTCTACTCCATCACCGGTGACATCCATTGGAGACAGAAACAACTAGACGTGACCACATGATCTGTGAATGTGTTTGGGATACGGCGTGTGCTGCCAATCTCCACCTCACATACGCATCCGGTACAAGCCGTGCCTTTGAAGCACTTGGAGCAGGAATCATCCAGCATAGACTTGCTTTTCAGGGAGCAACAGTGCTTTGCTGTCAATGCACACAACAGAAAACGTTATGATGAATAAGGAGTTTTGTTGAAGGTGACTGACATTATATTCATTCCTACTTTCCACGAACCTGCTTTTTGAGGTAACTTTGAAAGAGAAGATCCCACAAACCAGAGGGCGTCGTGGGGAGCTTTTTGATAATCTTCTCAAACAATACAGGTATTAATAATATTTTTATTCTGGGTTTTCAGAAAACTTTCAGAATAACCTAAAAAAGTTTTGTGGCTGAAGAGATGTCTCTATTCATATTCTTAAATTATAATTTTTAAAATTGTCTTGTATTTCTAAAGTGTGGATACATCACTATAGACGTTTCCATTTCAGAACAACAACTACTGATTGACCATGCAACATAATTTGATTTAGGTTTGATTCCTAAACGATCTGGAGATACCTTTCACAATAGCGCTTAAAACACACATGCTTAATCTCTAGTTCACCCACATTGCTTAATCTCTCTTATCTCTTTTTGACCCTTTATTCCTGGGATATTAAACTTTGTTTGCCTGACGCATGGGTTTGATATTAGAGCAATGATTGATTTGTGACCTAAGAGTATGCAGCATGTCACTGTTTAATGTTTTGATTAGAAACCTTGGGATATCTTGCGGTTACCCAATTAGTTCATTTGACAGGTGCCTGACAGCCTGTTGTACCATAATATAGGCAGCGACTGTACTTAACAGTCAGGTATAGAAATCACTGGGGGAAAAATATTAGTAATATACATATAAAACTATTATTATTATATAATTTCTACATTCTAGTGATATTCTAGTGATTCTAGGCATATATAACTATTCAAATACCTATAGATACTTATATGGACCTATATAGAAACCATAACATAATAACTGGCACAAAAAAAAAGCTGCTTGCTGTTGCTTGTATGTTTATTACTATCTTCCCTAAGATTAGCCTCAAAGAGGTATTTGCCCAAATTCTATGTCTACATAATGCTGGAAAGACAAACATAGAAACAGGCCAGCGTGTTTTACCAGAGAGTGTGTACCGAGAGAGTGTGTGCATGGACGTTAAACAAATGTCGCCAGGCTGCTCAACCGACACACAATCAAATATTTGCCGTAACAGTGGATTTTGGCTTGTGTCTATAATTCAGGCAGTCTGCTCTCTCACTGTCAGTTTTAGTAATTCTGCAAACCGCTGGCAAAGGAAGACTGTCAGTCGCGAGTATTGACACCTTACGTGGCATAATAGTGAGTCTGACCCAACTGCCATTATACTGAAATTAACATCGCTAGGCAGTAAAAATATATTTTTCCATGTGAAACATAGTGGGGGAAAAAATATTTCCTTTTAGGTGTTTTTCATTTTGACATTCAGTAATGAAGTTCATTAATTATATGATATTCAGTATTGACAATATTTTGCATTGCAGGTTTTGACTGATTCTTAACAAATAAGTTGGCTGGGGTTAGATAATTATTGACAAAATTACAGAACTCATGGCTGGACATAATGATAATGTAAACGTCACCTCTGTTTCTTGCCTCTTGCTAAGTTTCTGACAATTCTTTGTCACCAGGCCAGGTAATATTGTGAGTTTTACTGAGTAATAATTCTGAGAAAGAAAAATGTAGCAATACACTTACAAAAGACTATTTATTAACATTGAGTTGTAAGCAATTTTTATAGAATGGAATTACCGCAGTAGCTAACTTTGTGTGCTCTCAATTGAACCCTTTAATGAAAGATTATTTTTCATGTAAATATACTATGAGTATAACAGTGTTCTGTGTAATAAAATAAAAAAAATAGTCTGAGGTTGACTACTCTAGCCATTTCGGATAAATGACGAAATGAATCAAGTTACTTTCGTAGTTATCGCAAAATGTAACCAGTGCATGCAATGATAACGGTTCATTTCTTCTTAAAATGTAAACAGACAAACATTGAAGCTTAACTGACCAAGTATGGGTGGAGCTACTGTAAAGTAATTTAGTGTCAGACAGGAATTAAGTTTATTTTTTATGAAGGAACAGCATGAACAACCAGACATGAACCATGAAATGTTCACCTGATTTCATTTAAAAGCACTTCTCTTTTCTTGCAACCACTTCTGCCTGGTAGCCAGGGAATTACTGAAATTCTCGGTGCTATCAATGAACACATGCGGGAATAATCAAATGCATATTTAGATCATTCTCCCGGCTTTGTAATTAAAGTGAAACATGGAAATTTATATTTTACGCAATATCTGCACTTTAATCAGACGCCTGCATGTTTTCTGTGCATGGAAACAGAGGAGAGAGTGCTTCTTCACGCTTCTTCCCTGGGCATGTCTCATTTCCACCCCTGCTATGGAGCCAATTTCTTTCTGGTTGACAATGGTTTGTTGCATTAGCAGCCTCTAATTAACAGGAGGTAGCAGACTCTTTGATCTGGTGTTTGCATGCTCTGAATGCTTCAGATCTGTCTTTGAAGGGAGCTGGGACAGCAAAGCTCCTTTCAGCGACCGCGGATCCCCAGGCACTCAGAAGAGCTCAGCTTAGTACACATCAGCCATCTGAGTGGCGGCCAGCTCTCCTGTCACCATATACTTTGGGAGAGATAGCAAGTCGCACAGGATGTACTCATTTCCCCAACACCACGCTCCTCGAAAAAGATAACAGTGTTATTGGTTTTGTGCAGCCGCGAGCTGTTGTTTGACTTAAGAGTCCAATGACACTGAGACAGTGGATTCCCCTGTCATCTCCATTGACCTGTGCTATGACAGTATCTCCTGTTAATCCAGCTCCAGGTAAGTGCACTTAGGCCTCCAATCAATAGTTCATTGTTGACTGGGGTTTCATACCTCATTCTTGTGCATATAAACTCACTGTTAAATTGACAGATGGCCCTCAGTGTACATATTGGTTTAGTCACAATGCGCACATAAACGAAGATAAAAAAACAAAACAAAACCATATGGATAGCTAAAAGCCAAGAAGTAGATATCGCTGAGTATTTATTATTTTATATTTGTTTGCTTCATTTATTAATGGGCTACTGAGGGACCCATATTGGTTCATGCAAGAATTTAACACATGATGTTAGAGAGGTTGTGGGTCTTCTGGGCTGTTGTCATAATGGTGTCCTATACATAAATCCTACATGTAACAAGATATAATTGCACAGATGAGTATTATGAGATATGTCACCAGCACACTTTTTTTTTTTGTCGTAATAAAAATGACAAGCATTTTTTCACTACAAGTCTTAACATGTTTCATTAGTTCTCTAAAGCTCCATTGGGATTTTACATTTTCTATCCTTTGGAATGCCAGAAAAAGTAAGTTTTTCAAACCACAATTCAATATAATGCAGCATTATCCTTACATTCATACAGACAGAATTAAAGCAATTGACTAAGAAATAACAAAGTTATTACAGAATATACAGTATAGAGCACACTCAGACTATCAGAATATCATTTTTCTGAGAGAAGTAGATCAATAGCTATGTTTAAGATCTTGTTTGTGGGCGGGGCATCCTGATAAATATAGTTTTAAGGAGAAGAATGTCGATTTGCCACTCCTCTGGAATCTACTGATTAATGAAGAGTTTTAGACTTGCATCAGGCAGGAAACCCAATCGTGTTTTTTTTTTTTTTGTTAATTTAATTCAAATTAATCAGTGTCACATTTGATTGACTCTCAGAACTTCAAGTGCCAGTCTGAAGGGTTATAGAGCCACCAAAAGGAATGTTGCCATAGTGCTGCTAGTTAAGTAATTGCAACTAAATGTGCACTTGTGCCTGAATTTGAGTAATTTCACAGTTTCCGGGATAAGTAAGCAGTATTATTATTTACAGGTAGATGATAATAGTAGCATTAGGAGTAGGCCACTAAGCCCTAGATTTCACACATGGACCTACTTGAGTCCGTGCTTGACGTGTCCTTTTCTTTCCCAAGCCCCAGAGTAAAGGCTATTTTCTCCCAGTAAATGATATAAGACACAACATACAGACTATGCTGGGTGCTGCGAGGCAGTGGAAATAAAGAAGTGAGCTTGAATGATTAATCTGTAACAGCAGTTCTCTGCGTGAGGCCGTCCTCCCTGTGGGGCCCCACTGAATTTTGCCCCCAGCCAGGCTCAAAAGCTGATTGGAAAGTGGGAGGAAAGCTAAAAAAATATATATCTTGGTCAGGATGTTCGTTTAAAATTAATATAATTAATATAATACTTAAATACAGCTAACAAAATAACAATTTGTATAAAAAATAATCATAAATGCTTCACAAAAAGCACACAAACATGCTTAATATGTGTTCCAGTGCCCAGTCACACAGTTTATTGTCAAGCTACTTCTAAGAGTTAGGCTTTGACTAAAATTAAAATTCTAGAATTTAAGTGTTACATAAACAAGTTTGAGTAATGTAATTAAATTCTCGATACAACGGAATTATTTTAAAAATCACTTCCAACCAGTATGTTGCAAGGGATGTAAAATGCAATGACAGCATGCACTGGCCAATGACAGCACAGCACTGCCCAATGACAGCGTGCACTGACCAATGACAGCACAGCACTGGGCAATTAATGCATGCACTGGCCAATGAATGCATGCACTGGCCAATGACAGCACAGCACTGGTATGTTAAAACAAGACACCCAATTATCGTTTCTCAACCGTCAATGTAGCCTTCAGCACCCCTCACTTAAAAGCCACAGATCTTACAGATGTAAATTAATTCTGTTTAATATGAGGGAACCACTGCGTTTGTATCTTCTAAGGACATATGATCTGTGATGATGGAAGACAGAGGAGTGTTTCAGTTAGATGCCCCTCTGCCATCTGATAACATGGGCTTGAACCTAATCACAACTTTGAAAAGCCCCTAATCACATTTAATAAAATAAGTAAACACTTTTTTCTACAACAAGAAAATGCTATTAAGTAGTTATGTAAAGCATGATTAGCAGGTTGCCAAAGTTCTGATTTAGTTCCAGCCATAGATTCACAACATTTTCAATATGGCCACAGATATAATCGACAGATCCTGAAATTTGTCCTGATCCAGAAGTTAATGTGTTATTTAAATTTGACCTTTATATTGAACTTCACAATGCTACAGTATTCCCGTTTTATCACCAAAAAAAATGGTCGTTGCTCCTGCATATCTTTTGGCCGTCCCAGGGCAAGGTTTTAAAGGTGCAGTTCTGATAGGCTCCTTGGCTGACATTTTCCAGCAGCTTTATTCCCTGTGTGGATGATTGCAGGGATTTGGACATTGTGAAACACAATCACATGGAACTGGCAGCAAGGGACAGTGTCATTCGCACTGAAAGTCGTTTCACTTATCTGAAGGTTTTGAACCTGCATACCCAATTAAATCATTGGCTGATAATCTTACATTCAAGACAAATGCTAGGCATATGCTGTATTTATGTCAGTAGGAAAACCCAATTGACCTGTCAATGAGACTGCTGAAAATACATGCAGATGTGCGAACAGCAAACTTCTGAGACATCCAAATTCAGAACCAGAAAGGAACTCTTGTTTGACACCAACAAGGTATATTTTTGCTCCTGGTTATGTCTGGAAGACATCTTTACCTATCCTCAGCCACACCTCCGCAATCAGCTACACTATTACAT
Source organism: Hiodon alosoides (assembly GCA_025775065.1). Taxonomy (NCBI): domain Eukaryota; kingdom Metazoa; phylum Chordata; class Actinopteri; order Hiodontiformes; family Hiodontidae; genus Hiodon; species Hiodon alosoides. The sequence goes on from JAOYSI010035145.1 coordinate 21,325, forward strand.
CTTATTACATCTGTCTTATTACATGTATTACAAATGGCAAATTAAGCCTCACGTTAATATGCAAACAATTTCTCACCATATCTACGACAGATTATTTGGAATATATGTTTGATTTGCCTATAATAGGGCAATTGGTCTATATTTTCTGTTGTTTTGCAAATGGGTTTTTTAAACAATGTCTTGCATGGTAAATTCTTCTCAAACATCATGGGTCAGTTTTCCCGGACACAGGTCAGACCATATCCTGGCGAATTTCTCAATCATCTCTCAAATCTGACATTAAAGTCTGCACTGCCGAAAAGAAAATTACAGCTAATTCAAAACTAGGTGAGAGTATAAATTAAATGTTGAAAGAGGTAGGTTTAACTTCAAGAGATTAGTGCAGTTTCCCCACTCCGCTGGAGGAAAATGGATTATCTGGGATTATCTATTACGTAAATGAGCCAACAAACACCACAAAGACCAGCCAGAAGCGTAATCACGGAGCAACCCAATGCATGACGGTGGTGCTCATCCGCGGTGAAGACCCAGAGCCTGGAGACCATAGATTCTGGTGAAGTCTCCCTTTTCAGTTAGTTTGCTGTTTTACTTTATTGTGTTTTGTGGTGAACCCATGAGCGGGTACCCTGCAGGATTTTCTCTTGAATTTTTTTTCTCCATGGAGATGCTGCGCGTTATAACACACATGCAAACTCCACCAATGATTCCAGTCAACAAGTCACCAAGCTGATTTTTCTCTGGTCTTGGTGGGGGTCCAGCAGGAGAGCGGAAGCGTTCTCGACAAGCAGCAGAGGTTTTTCAAAGGATCATCATCTGAGAAAACACAGATGCATGATGCGAGGTTCTGATTTGTTTTTCTGTCAAATAAATGTTTTCGTTGTTAAACAAGATGACAGACATTTCTAAGCGATTGTGATGATTTTTGGAATGATTGCAAAGGCCGGGCTATAATAAATACTTCTGAGAATCTTAGTAGCTATTACCACGTCATTTCGGGGTTAGCATTAGCATTAGCGTTAGCATTGGATTTGAAGTAATGACAAACGATTCCCCATGCTTTCTATTTCCTGGTTTCTGTTGTACAATCGCGCCGTTTTTTCTCCTCCGATATTTGATAAAAATTTCTTTAGAAGGGTTTTAAAGACTGATATTTAAAACACCGATATTCTTGGAATGTTTTCTTTGTATCTACTTCCTCTTCATCCATTGTTTTATCTTGATTCGAGCAATCGCAATGTTCAATACTTGAAATATTTAGGTCCATCACAGGCCTCAATTCAGCCACCAATTGCACATCGCCACTCTAATTAGCCTTTCCACAGATTAATCCTTCACTAATGTAGTCAAGGACCCGACAGTTCAGGAGTGAGTCATGTTTCAGGAATCAACTTGTAAATTCTGGATTTACTGTTCTTGAATGAGGTCTATTCCAGACTTTATTTAAACCCTGTCTGGGCACCTGCCCCCATATGTAGTAAATCCCTCTAACAGAGTTAGAAACCTAATTAGAAACTTGCCTTTTCATCCTCTAAGCCTCCAATAATGCAAATCACTTTTAAGAAGTATTTATACCAGAACAAATATATATGCACAATAAAGATCCATATTTAAAATGCATTCATTATAATTAAGTTCCTTGCATTGTTATGTCAAAAATGTGATTACATTAATATCATAGCATTTTGGGAACATTTAGGTAGAGCAAATATAAAGAAATGTTACTATTTTAGCGTCTTTATTATCCATGGCCTTAATGACCCTTCCGTTAGTCAATGTGACTGACTGATCTATTCTACTACCTGTCACTATTCCTGCCAGGAGGTTATACAATGTTAATGTGCAGTCTACTGATCAAAAGATCAGTCCTGGCACATATGTGGTTTTTAGTCTCCTCTGAGGTTCCTTTGTCAGTGAATCAGATGAATATCTGCATACATAGAGACAGACATGCAAAATAGTTCATCAGTAGTCCTAACAAGAAGGCACAATGACATATACCACAAGGTTACATGGTAATAGGTACATATATATGCATTGTATTTCTTGTTTACTGAATGTTTTCAGATGTTGACAGTACTGTAGAGTTATTTAGATAAACAAGTATAAAAAATAATTTAACTCTTTTTTTCTCTAATATTTCTAACAATATTTGCCATTTAAAAATGGCATCCAGGTTTTTAATACAACATTTAATTTTGTCATTATGGTAAGAAAATCAAGAGTGAATTTGTTAAGGTAAAATGTTGACAATTCCGAGTTATCGCACTTTTCAGTGAATGTCTTCTGTATGTGTAATGGTTTTAATTTAATTATACTCAAAAGAGTCATGGGGATAGCATAAGTCTCTTTTCTAAAGCTCAAGTAAAACCTGTTTTTATCATGAGCACTCTTATTTGTTGTTATCTCAGTATTTTCTGTCGTCTTACCAAATAAGAACAAATAAGTTACACCCGACTCTCCATGCTTACGCTTTGCACGTAGACAACCCACATTGTTATTAGTATAAAAGTGATGTAATATAAAGGTATCCCAGTCTTGCATAGTTATTAAAATATATGCAAATTGCATTATGAATGCATTAATAACACAGGACTACCTGCGTTTAAATTGCTTTAAAAATCAGATTCCAGCCAGAAAATTATTGTATGTGCATAGGCCTCTTGAAAAGGATACTATTTTAAGTTACTCCTAGAAAGTCTAATTGCAGAGGGTCAGGCTAATTTTTCATCATTTGAGTTTTACAGGGGTCTTGCAATTATAGTCCTTGGGGGCCACAGATTCTGCTGGTTTTTGTTCTGCTTCCCCTCCTAATTGTTTCACTGAGGTCAGTAGATGATTTTAGCTGTTATTCTACATGCAAGCCAGCGGCTAATTGAAAGACTATAACTTCCCCTGTGTACTGGAATTGATACCTTGTTCCATTTTAGTTGTGATTTTTAGACTAGTTCTAAATATGCTGTACTCAGACAGTTTTTTTTTTTTTTAAAGAGTTTGGTTCTTCCTATGAAAGGAATATGGATAGACAGTTAATTGTAATTGAAGAATTGCAGCCATCGTGTAGCAAGTGGATTTTTAGGAACTTCACAACGTGGGCCCCACCTTTGTATTTTTTAGTACACGTAATGTAGAGAAGTATTCGATATGGGACGTCAAATTAATAGTGAGCACCCACTTCATTTCATCATGTGAAGCTGTATTGGTAGCTGGTACTGTAAAAATGTAAACACTCCTTTGATGCACTATTTAAGAGCTTTTGCTAATGAAGTAAACATTAAGAAAAAAAAGTCTCATTACCATGTGGAACTGGCACTGCCCTTTACCAAATAAATATTCAGTGTTTTAATTCGACTTTACTTGATGACAAACTACCCCTCCGTCTGAGCAGCTGGCTACCAAAACATTCAGGGAGATATCGATGTTTCATCTTAAAGTTCAAAGAAAAATATCAATGTTGCTAAATGTTTTGATTCTAAGTTAACTTTAACTTTAGGGTGTTCTCAAAAGACGCTATGAAATATTGATGGAGGAATCAAAGCAGCCCAACACGGTGTAGGGACTGAAAATAATGTTGTAGCTTCTACGACGAACGTGGCAGCATTTTAATTTTCAAATATAAATAAAGGTCAATCATCGTCAGGCAAGGGGCTCTGATGGCATACCAACACCACAATCCTCCGGGTACATGACTCAAAGGCGTAATCAATCGCTTGCGGCGGAGAACACAATGCAGGGATGATTGGGGAGCCTGCAAAGGCCACATCCGCTGCCTTTTCTCAGAAAATCAGAGATTTACTAATCCACCGAAGGCCATGTCCTGTTGAATTTCTGAATTGTACATGTTGGGTACATGTGTTTCCCCCCACTGTGACCCAGCTCCCTGTCTGCGGTTAGTTCCCCTTTTCAGCTTCTGTGCCCGATAAGGTGTCTAATAATTGGGACATCTCTATACAGTGTTCTGCGGGGACTGTACGTTTGCAAGTATCCGTCGGGAAAGAGTTACATTTATTCACATTATGAGCACATTTTTATCTGATCGACAATACTTGACAACACGCTATTAAAAGTGCAAACGCTAGTTAATATTTTTCTGAATTAATTTTGTATTTAACCTGCTTTTTTTTGTAGCAGGAGGGCAGAGATGATGATACAGCCATGAATATTGATGTCTTAAATAAGCTGACCTTGCAGAATTAGTATTCAACATACAAAGGTACATTTGTCACCGACAGTGCAGTTGGTAATATATCTACTTTTCTTATGTCAGGATTCTGTGGGAAACGATACTGTATTCCAGCCATCAACAGGCTACATTTCATGAAAATATATTCAAATAAAATCTACCAAATAAAATAGCTTCGATGTATGATTTATGACCGGATGGGCTTACTCAAAATCCACTTTAAAGTTCAATGTCATCCGCCAGAACATTTCCCTCTGGGTGCACCTGCATTGTTAATGGTACAGTTCACTACCTCAGTATTTTACCCAAATTAAATTTTGTTCCTTTTTATATATAAAATTCTACACAGGGAAACACAACGTGCATCCTTGCTTTTATCATGTCAGCAAAGATAATTATTTTCAATTTAGTTTTCAGTGGTGTTTGAAATTATTGTATTGTAAAGGTTTCTTAATTTATGTTCAAGCCTCATTAGAGACTTTTTTTTTTTGTCTGTAGAGCAAAGGATGCATCAAAACTATACTTTCCACCAGAGATCCACCAGAGATCACAGAAACATCCACTGTTGGAGTGGATTTATATCTGTGAGGTCATCCGTTTGGGCCAGGTGGATCTGTGGCCCGTGATCTATTTGGCATTTGAGTGGGGACTTAAAGAGGTGCCCCCTCTCACCACAAACGCTGCATCGCTTCACTGCAAGGCTTGCCCCTGTCACATGGTTTTCCCCACAGGTCTAACTGTCCAAGCTGTGGCTAAGTGCCTAACAACGCCGTTTCTTGCACAGCCTGGGCATGCTGTGATACTGTACACGTATACGTGATACAACAGGTTACCCTCCAGGGTAATGGTGCTAGGGAAATGCAATGTTGTGGTCCAGTGCATCTTGGTTGTAACACTGCACAGTGACCATTTTACACTCTGTGTCGGAAAGTGACTTGAGATGGAAGTTGTAGAGGGGACTCTGGTTTCACCCTTGTGATATAGGTTTCGAAACACGGGTTCCCTACAGGCGCATCTGGAGCTAAATTCACACTGGGAGCTGGTTCCTGGTACGGGACGGCAGTCGGGCTGGGTCTGCAGTCAAATCCTGTGCACGCCGTCAGCCTGCTTATTCCTCCAGCATCCGACACAGACCTGGTGGAGGAGGATTTGCAGCAAGCTAAAAGTTGTGTATTTGCTGGTGCTGTGTCACAGCCCCTAGTGCTGCAGAATGTGAAAGACTGCCGAGTGAGGAACATGGTTTCAAAAACAGAAATGTCTTAATTAAACTAATCTAAAGCTTTAACTACTAATATCAATCTAACTACTAATTATCTTAAAATGTGAGATGTAGAAACCAAATGAAACAAAAGCATGCGAACGTCCAAAATGTCCCACATAAGAACAATGAGAACAAAGCTTTTAATTCGCAAAGACAGTATTACCGGGCTGGAGGGCAATACAACGAAGAGCTATAAATTTCACTCCTCTGCTTCTAACATCAAAACCTAATATTTGACTCCCCTCAATGGTAAGCACTTGTTTGATGTCAAAATCGTTAGCCTGAAGCAGGAATCCTACACCTGAGGGTCTGTTTTTGTAGTGAGGGCCAATCTGGTGTTGACTGGTACCACAGTTACAGGGACCATGATGAGGTAGGGGGATAGTTCTCAATGAGGTGAAAAGTTTTTCCGTTCAGCTCAGGAAAGTGGTCTTTTTCTCTTCTTCTTAGAGAGACTCTTCTTTTCCGTAATCTTAATGCTTAGAAGCAAAAGCATTGACACTCTCTGGCTCCAAGAAGAGGGTCACGTCTGTGGCGGCCAGAGGGGGCAGACTCCAGATTGGATCCACTTTGCCCTGATCCGAGTTTTTGCCTGAGGATTGCCTGAGGGGAGTTGATACCACTTACGATATTTGGGTGGAGGGGTTCAGAGTGTGAAGGAGAACTGTCTGAAAGGAAGGACAGGGATGCAGAGAAGTCATCCATTGCTTCCGAAATTAGGCTGCTCTTTTGGCATAGGTTTTAAAAGGGTAGTTGGTTTACAGCTGGTTTCCTCTTGAGTCTCAACCCCAAGATTACTCAAAGGGAGCAGAGGTCTGGCCCAACTCCTGAGCCCCATGCTCTTGTGTGGGTTCTTGTGAGGCTAGTGAAAAGGCAACACGCTGGGTACCTGAGTGGGTTTAGTTTGTGGGGATGAAGGGGTTTGACTGGGTCCCTGCTCCAAAGAGGCCGAGTCTTAAGTTTGTAGCGCCGGAGATGTTTCCCCACCTGAGTCACATCAGGTGGTCTGGTCATTAGATGTTATAAGTGGGTCTTGTGATTGAGGAGGTTGATCAGATCCTTTGGGTTGTCGAACCGGGAGTGCTACGTTGTCGAGTTTTCTCTGGGCCTAGCTTGTGGCCTGAGCCACGCGGCGGTGTTCCTCGTCCAGCTGCAATTGTCCTTTGCTCTGAAACGCCTCCATGGTCATGGAGACATTAACATGGTTAGCGTAAGCTTGTGGCCAGTATTTAAGTCAGTGGCCAGTCGAGGCGCAAAGATGGCACTTCAAAGGAGTAGAGCATTTGCCTGTGGTGTGATCTGTTGCCTTGCGGTTCCTGCAGATTTCCCCTGTGCAAGCAGTGGCCGGGTGGTCTCGCCCTCTGCAGTGCCGGCCCTCTTTCGACTGCTCTGAATAAAAAACAGAACCTCAACACGCTCCCAACAGAATTGAGTTGGATATGTCTTCTAAAACTCCTCCTATTCATCTCAAGTGCACCTGGAAGTGGCGTGCGACAGTCTATACGCCATCTGTTTCTTTAACCTTCGTTAAATTTAACACATTACAGTGTCTGCTGTTCTGTGTTTTCACGTCGTCCTTCTTTGGCATATCTGAATACAAAGTCACTTGCAGTCTTTTTGGTAAAGGGTGTAAGACAGCAAATCATATTTTATTTCCCTCAAACTTGTCAATACAGGTTTCAAATAAAGTAAAGATAGAAAAAAAAAATACTCAAATGTTTTACCAGGAAAGACCAGGCTAATAGTCAGCCTGTGTGGACCAAGGCAGTGCAGGGTATTTTGTTCAAGGTACAGGTTACGTTGAGGCTCCATCCCATACCTAGGTATCCTACCCGCGGTATCAGGTGGTACCCGTGGTTACGACAAGGGTTTGCGGACTTTTAGGTGGAGGTTCTCTGCTGGTTGGGAAGTGGGGGAGGGGGGTTAGCGGCAAGCTGTTCAGGTAGACAAAGACAGATATTTTGCTTTCTTTGTATCAGATCTAATCCAAGACGCTCCTTTATTAAAGCAGGTGTGATTTTCTTGTCATAACAAAACTGATTGGAGATTATTTGTGCTGTATGTCAGGCCCATACATAGCCTATATTATTCTTTACGGTGGCCTATTTGCTGGGCTGAGTTGGACATGGCCTACCAGGATAATCACATACCAGATCACGCATTAATCATTGTGCTCAGCGTGTTTTCATTTCAGACCGTGCTCAGTATACATAACTACGATTTCCTGCTTCTGAATAATGTGAATCATATTGCACCTATATTAAAGCTATTCTCTATGAACAGGAAAAGCTGCCATTCAAAACAAAATAAGCATCTATAGCTATTAAAATGTGTCCAATATTTTGATAATTTATTTTAATTAAAATCATAATATTTTTGGTCATTTTTAAAATTCTAATTATGCATTTTTTTCAACTTTTTGTCATCACCTAAATAGCAATGCCACGGAAAAAAACAACAACAAAACCTGCTTTTTGCTTTTAATCTGCCTTACAGCAGTTGATATTATTAATATCAGTGTGTGAAAACTCATATTGGGTAGTTAAATGTACATACCTGTCAACAGCCCCAGGTTTTGGAAACGCTTCTTTCATTCTCTCCCTCTCTTCTGGTGTCATTTTGTTTAAATAAACTGTATGTGTGGGGTTAAATTCAAACACAGAGCCAAACTCTCTTCAATTGAGGGTTAGTTCAGCACATGACCATGATGAACCAGCTAAGACAGGTGCCACAGCATGAAACAGTGTGTATGGGAAACTGATTAAATTGTCCCAAAGAGTGTATATATACACATGATATTATGTCTTATGGAAACCTGTGATATTTCGACTTGATGAAAGTTTTCAGGATGGTCTCCTGATTTTATGATGAACAATATTAAAAGTTTTTTTTTTGCTGGCAATCAACAAAGATCATCCAGTAATAATGCTTTAAAAATGTCTGTTTGATTTGTAAAGAAGTAAAGATTTGTATGTTGTTTTTATTTTATTTTATTTTTATGCGTATGAAAATATGCCAATTTTATTATCAGTTCTGAATTCTGAATGATCTTTCAGCAAACACTACCATGGCCAGTATTTTCTTAAAAAAATAATGTTATAACAAAAAAAAAAAAAAAAATTAACATGCTTTTAATTTTTATGAAGAAAACAGATCTCTCAACTGGCTGCGCTTACAGTTATAGTGTGCAGTGAATACCTAGTTTAATTATTCTTCCATGTCTTTTATCAATGGGACTGTTAAATTATTAACAAGTAGGAAAACTTTCAAGGACGATCGACCCCGCTTAACCACAGCAGTGAAATGCTTGTGATTTTGGTCAGAGGGTTGTGACAAATAGCTAAAGCACCCCCACATTTCAAACTGTGTTTTATTTCTCACTACACAGGTCTTAGAGTGTGCCTTGCTTTGAGCTGTGACTTCTCGTAATCTCCAGAAGTGCGGTTGAAGTGTAAAATTAATCTGTTAAGACCACGGAAGCTAAGGTTGATTTGGTCTATTTGAAAGGGCCAAGAACACCCAGCCCTTTTCAGGTGAAGCTAATTAGACATTAATGCTAATAGCGTTGTAGAGGGGAAATTTAGCTTTTTTTTTCAAATTCAGGCTGTCATACTTTAATTATCCTGAGTACCACAGGTATGGACAAGATATGATGACTTTTGAAACAAATAACAAATAGAAAAACAAAAAATGAGAAATAAACAGAAATCTGTTGCTTCCATAAGTTTTCAAGCCCTCTGCGCACCCAGTTGACACAGATGGAACTAAACTTTGGCACCTTTGTTCGTCACTCTGGATGAGAGCTTCTGCTTAATTACTAAAATGCAAATGAAAGAAATTACCCTAACAAGGACACTATTACTTTACTTTATTTTCTGAATAAAGGCACCACAATTGACAGATCATTAGCCAGACTGTGAATCTGAAGGAAAATTAAGAACAAACATGCCACAGAAATAAGAGATAACGTAATATAAATGCATAGATCCAAAAAAAAAGTGTGAAACATAATATCCAAATATTTGTATATCCCGGTGAGCACAGTCGGATCCGTAATCAAGAAGTGGAAGCTGCATCCCACCACCCAGGCAGTGCCAAGAACAGGCCGTCCCTCAAAAGTCAGCACTCAAACCATAAGGAGGCTTGTGTGAGAAGCCACAGAGAGGCCAACAATCACCGTGAAGGAGCTACAGAGTTCAGTGGCTGGGAGTGGAGTAATGGTGCACCAGTCAACCATTCCCAGAACTCTGATTAACACTGGCCTGTCTGGGAAGGTGGCAAGAAAGCCTTTACTCAAAATGTATATTCTGAAAGCATGAGGCATCTGAAAACGTGGTAGTGACTCAGCCACAATGTGGGAAAAGGTTTTTGTGGTAAGGTCGAGGCCGAGATCCTACAAAAATCGATACGTTTATACATCTGTTTAGCAAACGCCCTTCTCCAAAGAGAGGACAGCACAGTACGATTACAAATAGGCGTCTGAGAATCTTGCTCACTCATTGGAATTCCAAACTTATAATGCATCCTAATGTAGGGGTGGTCACATTGGAGGGAACCACGGTGTATATGTTCATATATCTGTGTGCTTGTGCAGAAGGCCACAGTGAATGGAATTACTAGAACAGCCGGTAATTGGTTACGCAATACATTAAAAGGCTGGAAACAGAGCACATCCGTGAGGGGAAAAAAAGGAGATGTGAGGTTCTATGGGAGAAAAAAAGCAGAAATAGGCTTGTGTGGTTAGAAGTACAGGGTTTTAAAAAACTTTTTAAACACAATTTTACTTTATGGCGGTTCAAAAGAATGTAGGGTATAGCGCAATATATTATTAAATAAATCAAATATATCATCAACTAAGGAATGGCTCTTCTTCCTTAGGTAAAGCTTTGGGGAGCAAAACGAACTGGAACTGTGCTGTTTGGAAATTTTACTCGAATAACGAAGAATGTAGAAAAGCCGTCCAATCTAGCTGAGGAAACACCCAAATCAAGCAGAAAATGTGTCAGGTGGTTTTTTTTTGCTGCAGCATTTTGTACAGTAAGAGAACATCAACAGGTGGTGTCACCAATTAAAAGTCCCCGGCTGTCAGCTGTCACTCTCCTTGAAACAGATGGCTGCTTGGAAGGGGAGCCTGCTATAATTTGATTGCAATCCATGGAAGAAAAGGTTAAAGTATGAAAACTTTTGTTGAGGTGGGCTGCCAAACAGCATTATGGCATAACGAAATAAAGAATAGGGTTAGGGTTAGCCAGAAATTTCCTGGTAAAACATTTAATTAGATTCTAAGGAACGGTTCGTTTGAAAATGGTTCCACGTTCTTATCATCCCCGAGCTCTTACATGGTGTGATTTGTGACCAGGTCCTTGCATAACGGCGGTGTGCGATTGACATGGAACAATTTGCGGTTCCTAATTAAAAAAAATATATATATTTTTAAAAACAGGGCCTCCTGAGTACCTCAGTTGTTAAAGCGCTCTACCGAGCGTACACTGAACCCCATGATCTGGATTTAGTAGGTTCTTCCGATTGTGACTGGGAGACTACAGCAACAGCATTTGGCTGTGCACTGGGGTGTGTGGGAATCGGCAGAGCTTCTCTTGGCTCGCCCCTAACCTGTGTCTCTGGTTGGCTTCCCTGGCGCCTACAGGCGGGCTGTGCTGCTGGGAGGGACGTGCCTTCCTTCCAGAAAAACATGTGGCCCGCACTGCGTGAAGGGATGAGTGGCTCAAAATCCACTGGATCAGAGAAGATGAAGTCGACTAATTCTTCAACCTCCTGTGTGCGGTGGCAGGATTTGTAGCGACAAGACGAGATTCATTAGCATGATTGCTGATTCCATATTGGATGGGAAACGCATTCAAAAAACCAACAAAAAACATCTGCAAATGAGGAACTCTTAATACAATCCACAACGCTAACACCATTTGATGTGAGCAATATCTTTTCACCTGCACGTTTCACATAACACTACTGAGGCTGTTTGAAAGGGGCAGAGTGCTGGGGGCTGTGACAACTGTTTGGGACCTGGGACCTTTACCAAGGACACAAAAACGGATTCCAGTGCAAAGACCTTGACTGAAAAAATCCCTCAGTTGCACCTGGTGTACAGCACATGGAGGTTAGACACTCTCAGGCACAATAACTGCCACCTATCCTGGTGTACAGCACATGGAGGTT
>JAOYSI010035145.1:40924-61814 GCA_025775065.1 Hiodon alosoides
CTGCTAGAGAACAGAAAGTTTATCAGCAAATTCATTACCATGGAATTGCTCCAATAGTGTGGCAGGGATGGTGGTCAATATGGCAACTGCCTGGTTGTGCTTATGTCGATCATTAAGGATACTTATCGTACCCGATATATGTGCCAAGGCAATGTTTGTCCCAAACCATGATCCAAACAGTGCAGGGATTTAGTCCTATTGAGTAGTCACATATTTATTCACAAAGCTTAAAAAAATAATGAAGCATTTAGTCCAACGTCTGGAACAAACAGAACACACATGGTTTCATTATATCACTCGCTGCTGTTCTGAGATCAGGATTGGAACAGAGAAAGATTCATTTCATACCCAAGGCGAGGCTTTTGCTATTGAACATTTTAACTTCAGCTTCCAAACATCCAGTCACATCTTTCTGTCTTAATGCCGTAAACGCAGCAACAGTACATTCCTCATCATGACATCATTGATGCAGAATATTGTGTTTTACACACAGAGGAAAAAGAAGAGAAAAATAATCTGGCTGTGTCCTGATAATGCTGATGTTTTGATACAGTGACCTTCAATTTAATCACAGGTACAGCTCTTGTAATTGTTGAGTGTTCCAGCTGTGAGGGGCTTCAACTGTTAAAACCTCTTTTTCTGATTGTTCTTTCTGATCTTATCTCACTGATTGATTAATTGATTGATTGATTGATTGGTTGCAATGTTTGAGACACCATCACCTGGAAGAGCTGATGACAAATGCATTTAAATTATTTCAAATGAATTCACAAGCAAAACCCGTCACCCTGTTAGTTCAGTTCAATAGAAAATAAAATAGACCAAACAGTCAACCTGCCCATCATGCAAAGTAAAATTGTCAGGATTTCACTACTCTCTGCTAGAGGTCTGCACCTTCTGTCTGTCTTGGAATAGCAGTTGTAAGTGCTATATATACTGTAGATTGCAGACGAGTACAAACTGGTCAGATCGCATCTACGTTAGATTTGCTGTTGCCATGGTAAGACCAAGATAGAGCTCTTTGGCCAAAACACAAACACTACATGTGGCGCAAACCTAATACTACCCATGCCTTAAGACACGCCCACCCTAGAGCGAAGTCATGATGTAGGGGTGCTTCTCATCAGCAGGGACTGCTAAAAAACTGAAGCTGGGGGGGAAATTCACAGTTGAGCAGGACAATGATCCAAAGCAACGTTGGAGTGGCTCAAGTATAAAATGGGGAACGCCCTACAATGGCCCAGTTAAAGTCATCCCGCTCAATCCCACTGAGAATCAAGACACTGTTTGAAATTTTGCAATCTATAAGCGTGGTCCAACCAACCTGAACAACAAGACAAATTTGCCAAAATCACTCTGACATTGTGTGCAAATCTGGTACATACTTTCCCCCAAAGATTTAAAGCTGTTATTTCAGGGAAAAAAAGGTAACTCAACCAAATATGAATATGGGGGTTCAAGACTTATGCAGGCAACATGTGTGTCCCCTGAATTTTATTTTAATTTTATTTTTTGGAATTTGTTCAGCCTAGTTAGTGTAAATACAAAATTGTTTAGCAGCTCTATGCAAATTCTGTCATATCTCTAGTGGGCAAATACTTTGAAGTTGAATATTAATTAATATTAATTATCCAGTATATGCATTGATAGTCTAACTAATTTCCATTCTTCTTCCATTTTGTCTCGGCTGGCAAATGCAAATGGGGAAAAAAAACAAAGAGAAAATAAAATAAAAAACACCATGGTTGTCTAAGATGATATCAGAAATATTGATCCTTGGTCCAAAATGTTCCTAGACTTTATAGTTACATAGTGAGCTTTCACATAGGAAAGAGGGCTTGTGCCAAGCACTGCTTAAAAGCTTTTTCCCTGAGATAGAAGGGTGGGCCGTGAATAGGACAGATATTAGTGAATGGGACGGATATTGAAAAACTGTTTCTATCCCGCTCTTGAGAAATGAAGACATGCTGAAAGGAGGAAGCCAGGTGTCTTTCAGGATATATGGGGGTCCCATCAAGGGACTCATTTCATACCTTTTTAGGAGAATGCAGATTTTTGTAAAGCCGTAGCATTACAATATAAGTTTCCAACATTAAAAACATTAGATGGGTAGATATAGATGCTCTGTATTATGCTATATATTTCACAAGGGTTTACATTTTCAGGCTTTCCTGACAAATAGCTTTTTGAATGCATCTCTGTCAATTAAACAGAATTGGTTATAATCGAACATGGATCTCATACATATCAATGTACACACCAGTGTTCTCCTTTCTCTATTCCGTTGACACAACCATCAATAAATGGATAAGGGGTCACATATTATCCTGAAAAATAAGATGGCATCATAAATTAAAAGTAACCTCACAGGACTGAAAGCCAAATGTGGTTACGCAGAGGAGTGTGGGCTGCCTATGTTACTCCATCAGTGTTCTTAACCTTTCTGTTTCTTAATTTGTTTCTTATTTGGCAATATGCATACAAAGGCAGAAATACTTATGTAGTCACATAAAATTCATTCCTGCTTTGCCTTGCTATCAGCTTCACAGTCTGCATTTAATTTTCACTTCTACGTAGACATATCTTCTGGAGCTATTTAAACACTATTAAAAACTTTGTTTTCCATAAATCTGTAAAAGTGACTTTCTTCCTGGGGCAAATTAAGTCAAATTAATCCGATCTAATACAGTTATGACTGAGGCATCACTAACCCCCCTCTCCCTCTCTCTCTCTCTCACACACATACAATGCAACAGTTGTCACAACTACATATTTAGGAAGACATATATAAAATACATAACAAAAATCAGTGTATTTCAGAAGAACCCAAGAAAAATGATCTCCTGGATTTGAACAGTTACCATGTTTTTGATTAACAAAATATCTTCATTCCCTGCTTCCCTGATGTAGGCGAAACAACTGCCGGAGAATTTGTTTCTTTTTAATTGGCATGTCATCTGTTGCCTTAAGGCCAAAATTGTGGCTGAAATTAAAGAGAACGAAGACAGAAAATTTGTTACATTCTGGACCCAGTTAGTCGTGCCTTCTGTTTTTTAAAGTTCTTTACTGTGATGGTTGTTAATAACACTTATTTGAATGCTGTAAAAAGTAAGACTAATAATTGTAAGTAATTGTCTTATGTATCTTTTTCTGTTTTACAAGTCTCTGTAGTGCTCTTTAGAAACTTTAATTGAATACCGAATTACTTAATTAGCTATTCAATTTAATTGACTGACTTTGATGATTTGGGTAATATGAAATTTCTGCATGGTGCGTTTTCCGGTGGCACTGATGAAGGCCTGGAGCAGAAACGGTTTTACCGATCTCTAATTCAGTCCTATCACAAATAAAAGACAGTGTATTACCTGAGATTAAATAGGACATCGTCTTCCTATTTCCACAGCATTGTGAGGATAGCAAACCACCTGTAAAAATCTGAAGCCAAAGGCAATAGACTCAAATGCAGTGTTGTTTCCACTTAACTTGAAATCGCAAATCTAAGAGACAAAAACAGTTTAACAGGCAGAGGGTTGGGATCAGGCAAACAGCGTAATACAGGAACTCAAAGAATCCTAAACCTAGAAACAGGTAAACACACTATCACTACTAGACAGAAGCACAAGACACAAATGTTTTTTGACAGAGAGCATAACTGCAGATGCTCTGTTTTGTGAATATTAACATCGCTGTTTTAGCAATTTGATTAACCCTCCGTTAAAAAAACAATTGGTACCCATGTAAAAAAAAAAAAGAAAATTGATAAACCTTTAATACATAAAGGTAAAAGTGAAGTCATTATTACAGGCATTGATACTGATCGTGTCTAGGGGTTAGGGTTATAGGCTATGACATGACAGTGCTTTAATAGTTATTTGACTGTTTGTCTTTTCTTTTCCTTTTTGGTAACCACAGATGTTTGCTTCAGCCTTTTCAGTTTGGTCCTTGTCAACACCTGTTTCTGTTTGTATTTTTGACACTAAGGTATGCCATACAAATATTTTTGCATATATATAAAAGATTTTTCGGTGCTGTTTTCCTCGAGCAGTGCTGATATTAAGCTGGTCTGTTAGTTAGTGTGTGATAGTGTTATGAGTGGCAGCGGTTGTCAGCAAACAGAGAGGAGGGGTGTGCTAAAGTCGCGGGCTTGGCATCGACGCTCACAAATACACTTGTACGGTCAACTAATTAGACCTAGAGCTGTAGGATTGGCGAAACTATATGCACCTGCACCCCGCTGTGCTAACAAGGGGGAAAGGCATAGTAGGCTTATAACCCAGGTACCTTGGAGGGTAGGTCAGTTTATTCTGGGAGGTGCCGGCTGGTGTTTGAGTGAATTAACAAGGATCGGACCGCTGTGTGATTCAGCCTCCATGTTTTTATTTGTAAATGTTTTTATTTTATTTGTGAGTGTAAATATGATCAGCGATGCTTTGGCGGCTAGACAGCTAATGCCGGCACGTACGGTTGACACAGATGCCTTGATATTTACTGGTGTTATTGATTATCTTTTCCTGGTGTAGTTTCTTTTCCAAGTCAAAATGTATTAGGGTAAATGCATTGTTAAAAGCAGTTTTTCCACAATTTTGTATGACTATTCTTGGTAGTGTCTGTCCTCAACATTTACATTCTCAACCATTGTAGAGCTATTATTGCTGGTTTATATCAGAATTCTTTTGGGACAACATGTCTGCAAACTCGTGAATAGCTTTAAGAAAGTACTTGGCTCATAGCCCCTAGCAAAAACTGATAATAGGACATTTGTGGGAAATGCCTTTGAGGGTAGGTGTATTGTATTACTTTAAAGTTATTTATTCCTGTTGGTCAGGGGACAAATAACTTCAAAGTAATTTGTCAGAATTATACTGTTATAGTCCTGGTTACTTCCTCCCATTTCTTTTGACCTTCCTCCCCATAAATGTCCACAATCTCCTACAGTCCAATAAATCTGCTTCCCAAAGCGCTTTCTGGAGATAAGTTGTCCCCTAGTTTAATATTTGTGGATGTTGGTGTTTTATACCATTATAACAAACTGGTTATCCGCATGGTGAGCTATTAACATATTGTAATATGGAAAAAAATATATACATATATATTATTTAAAGAAATTTCACCTGGTCATGATCTTTCCCAGAATATCTGATGTTGGGGGAATAGACCTCATGTTTTGCCCCTCATTAACTCACGCTGGTGTTTTGACATCAATTACCCCTAATAACTATTAAAGAACATGGCAAATTTCAACTCTGGTTTCGATCGTTTCCTTTTTCCAGCACAGCTTATTAATTAGTGCTTTATTGGTGTCCTTAAATACCCTATCCGCTAGTCCTGGTCAAAAGCACTGGTGCGGTATGTGCCATTTGTGTTAAATATCAAAGGGAGTGCACAGGATACCTGGTGATATGGTCGGTGACGGGACTACTACCGAGGGGCTTTAATGTAACCGGCCAAAGGATTTCGGTTGCTCAGGTGCCTGACTGTGACCAGCAGATGTTTCAGTCTGCCTCTCCGTTGTCCCATATACCGACTCATCTGGGACAAACTGACGCTGAAATTATCCACCCACACGTCAATGTTGTGTCCAGACTTTCGTCTTGGGACATACTGCTTTTTGTTTTATTCAAACGGCCTAGGTTGCAACTGGTTTGGGGATGTTATTCTTTTATGATTTGTTAGGAAAGATTTGGAGTACGTTAGGCCACATAAGGAACTTTGGTTTGGAGTACATTAATCAAACCCGCACAACGGTTAGGAGGTATTTTGGACCATTCCTCCTTGCAGAACTCTTTCAGTTCAGATATATTTTGGGACTTCCTGCATGAACGGCTTGCTTCGGGTCATGCCAGAGCATTTCAATAGGGTCGAGGTCAAGACTTGAATTAACTGCCCCCTCAATGAATGCAACCCTTCCAGGCAGGCCCTGACGCAGCAAAGCAGCCTCAAGCCATCATGCTCCCTGCTTGTATCAAAGTCATGTTTTTGGTGTTGTTATGCAGTATTTCATCTCCTCCAAACATAGCGCTGTACCCAAAAAGTTACACTTGTGTCTAGCCTGTCAACGGAACATTGTCCAGTAGTGTTGTGGACCAACCAGGTTGTTTCTCTCTGTTTCTGAGAGGAGGCAGCAATTTCTTTTTCTTTTTTGGACTGCAGTGGTTTTCTCTGATCCGTAGCCGTTACCTTTAGGTTCTTTGGTCATTTACTAACCAAAAGAGGAATCAAGTGACAACACAATCCAGCACAAGCGTTTTGATCTCAAAACGGTATAAGACTAGCAAAACTGGGGACGTCCTTAAAAAGCACTCAGCCTTCAGTGCACAGCTTCTCTACGTCTGAAGGAAAATGAACACGTGTCTTAGCTGCTGAGCTTTTACAAGAACACGGATGCACAACAGGCGTACCTTCGTGAGATCTCTGGATTCTTAAGGAAATAACCAATTAGTGATGATATAAATTATGTATTTGAATGTAAATCATATTTTGTTTTAATGGAATAATCCTTTGGTTCGATCCCGTAATAGATTCATGATTTTAAAAATAAATCGGCCAATCACATCTAGTTATTGCAGTTAAACAAATATATAAAAAAAAAAAAAACTAGATTTGTTTTACTCTCCGGTTGTTGTAATGAATGACTGATTTGTGAACACTTTAAAATGAGTGGGGCACTTGTTTTATATGGTTTTATAAAGGTCTTTGCCTAAATGGTTTATACACGCGCACTCTCACCCACCGAACCAGAGAGGCAGGATGCCAAGAGGGAGGTTAGTAAAATATCCAGAATTTATATCAGGCCGGTGCCAAATTACAGCAATTGTAATTTTTGCAAGTTGCACAAACAATCGTCCCCCTGCGTTGATGGGTTTCACCCCACCCCTTTGGCACTCCTGGATGAGTCCTGGCTGCACCAGACCCGGGGACCCGCAGTTTGTGTCGTCTGGGAAAAACGCCAGTCCTTAACACTACTATTCAAAAGACGGAGATAATAATTCTCAATAAATTGGCTCATTGCGAAAGCATCGAGCTCTGCTATTATATTATTATTTAACATCTCTGTAGAAGGATTACACTGAAATACTAGCTTTGTTGTGGAGATTGGCATGGTAAAGATCTGACCAGCATTACCTGTATCAGTTATGTCAGATTTAAGTTCGGGCACTTTACAGTACCAGTAGGTACAACCTGAATTTATGTATGAGATGTATTGTATACACTCACACTGTCTCTGGCCGCAATTCTAATTTCCATCATTACCAGTTCAGGATTGATTTGAGGACAATTTGGCTTTCGCTGAAAACCTTTTGAAACCGCTCTGCAATTGTTTTATAGATAGCTGCAATGCACAGGAATTGTGTCCTTTGAAGCTCTGAGCTAGGTAGTTGAGACAGATCAAATGTGACATTTTTTGCAGAGGAATTTGCCAAGAAAAAGAACAGGGCAATGTGGGGAGATTAGGTTCAGAGCTACTGTTTATCAAAGGAAAGAGGAGCACTGACATTGAATGAAAAAAGAGACTATTTTCGGTATGGGGTGACAAAGTGGGGGGTGCTTGAGCACAATGGAAAGGTTAAAAGAGAAAAGTGGTGAAGGTCAAAGCCTGTCCCGTGCCTGTGTCGGCGAGGCCCTAAAGTCAACTTTCACATTTCTCTCCCCATCTCCTTTTTTCAGCCAGCGTGCCTTCCAGTCCAGGAGCTGTGGGGTTAGGCTTCTGTCAGGTACGGCAGTCTGAGAGGGGTGGTATTGATCAAATAAATCCATGTCAGTGGACTAGTGGAGTGTAAAGCCGTGTGGTGTGCTGGATGACTGCTACTCAGCTACACAGCACAGGTCAAATAGAAATCATTGTCCACCTCAAACTTTCTACTGAGTTTTCCCTAGTCAAGGCTTTCCGAGAATCTCCTTTTATCATAAATCTCGTTTCTGTCCGAGGAGGACCAAATTTAGCGACATATATCAAAGGTTTCGATCGATCTGAAATCTTTGCATTACGCTGCCCCTTTAAGAAATGCTCCGTTAAAGTTTTGTATTTATAATTGTATATTTTTTTCCACGTAGTTCCACTACAGCCAACAATACGTATTAACATACGCACACAGCCAACAACACAAATGAATATCCTTTTGGTTCAAATCCTTTTTGGTTTCAATATTTCCTGTTGAAGTCCCCCGTTGATTTCTCCGAAATTCACATTGGCCTGTAAACTCACTGTGTGCATGTCTTTTAGGTGACTTTGTCGACAACAATACTAAACCCCTTGTTCCCCCAGCTTGCTTGGTGATCCCCCCCCCCAACTCGTGTGCCTGAGTGATAAAGTGAAGGCTCATTTCATGGTGCTGTGGAACAAATGTACTCAGGCAAGTTGAACAAAACGTCCCGAATGCCGGCCAGGCCCTCAGCGCCTTTCTCGCCAGGGCCGGTTGCGACAGCAGAGGCACACGCGGCGCTCCTGAAATCAGCCCGCAGAAGCTTCATCGATAGTGACAGTCAATAAATTCCAGCTCCGCATGACGATGACAGGGGGGCCTACAGGGACTACTAAGACATGTATATAAGCTGGTATTGCAATTTTTAGGTAGAGTAATAGAGGGGTGGATACATCATCCATTTGCCAGCCTCCATAAAGAAATAGGTGCGTGCGTGCGCAGACCCTTAATGCGGAGCACATCGGCCAAGTTTGACAGCTGATGGTGGCAGATTGTCGGTCTGATTTTCAGGAATGTTTTCAATACCTAAATCTGCAGGATAGAATTTCGGCCAAGCCATTACACTGTGTACTGATGTGTGGCTGGTTACTACAAAGTGAGCACCCAGACCGATCGCTCTTTTCTGTTTTTAATTTTTATTCCGACAAGGTCAAACCTAATGGCTGGAAGACAAACCCAAAACCAGAAGCTTGGCACAAAAAATGTGTCTTGAAAAATGTGCACCTGAAATTTTATACACAGTGAATTTGAGGAAGAAAACACTTCTCAAGGTCAAAAGCCTTTCCGGAGAATGCTCTCCAGCCTACAATACTTACAGGTCCCCATTATCAAACCGCTGGTGTGGATCTTTCAGGAAAAGTAACAATCTAAAAAGGTTCATTAAAATTGGAATTCAGTGCTCATCTGACATGACACTCTCTGAAACACTGAACAAAGGTAACAGCGATGAGGCCAAGAAGCTCCAGCAGTCTGGAATGCTTGACAGAAGTTGTCTCATTCCATGCAACTCTGTAGCTGGCATTATAAAGCTCTCCCAGATCGAAACATCGCCAGGCAAAATAATGTTTTAGCCTTTGTATGGTAAATTGAATTTGATATAACATGATAAGCACCACACATTCGATGCCGTTTCTGACTTCCACCTTTAACATACCGTAATCACCGCAGTATATATATATATATATATAAGTAGTAAGCATCAAAAATGTTTGTGTATCTTTCAGTGCCCATCACTGAAGCTGCACTTGAAAGAAAGCGGAGATCTTCTCAGGTTTGACAGCCATCATCCTCATTATGTTTTTGAAGTTGAGGACGTACACCGTCACCTACCGAATTCTCAACTCGAACGTGGATTAGCAGACTTAATCTTTCATTTGTGCCGACATGCTCTGGTTGCAGGGGTGTCCCCGGGACACTATATCTGGTTCTGGATTCACCCGCTAACCCAGCAGAGGACACCACAAGGAGCTTAAGGAAACAGCAACTTTTATTGTTACACTAAATTAATTGGAAACAAACAATCGCCATCTGGTCTTCCCTTCGCTTGGTTAGCCCGCGTTGTGAGACGGACCTGCGTCCCAGAATCAAGCCTCCCCTTAGGGCCCGCCCAGCACTCTCTAGCGCTACAGGATTGGAGGGCCCAGCATCCCACCCCGGCTAAGCCCACTGCAGTCAGCATTTAGTAAAAAAGGCCCATAGACTGGAAGCTAAAGAAGGGAGCGGTCTCACACTATACTTAATTGGTCACTAGTGCACTACTACAGGCCCAAACCCAGCCATACTTGGGTAGGAGTGTGGGGGGGATCTCATGGAAATAACAGAAGCAAAACAAAAGACTGGCAGGCAGACACTAGGCGCCACCGTCCTCCTTCACTCCGTGGGCCCCCCTCCTTCTCCGTCTGGCTGCCAACTGCTCTGCCAGCAAGGTGACTAGAAACATAAGGAGGACCCTGATATGCCTGCCCAAGTCCAGGCCACACTCATGGAAGTGCAACGCATCCATGGAATATGGCCCTTATCTGGAGGACAGAAACCCGTCTCTGGCAAGCAGGGCGAGACAAAGTCCAAAGCAGGTTGTAAGCCAGAATGTGTGTGTGTGTATGTGTGTATGTGTGTGTGTATATGTATATGTATATACCTCATCCATCTACTGTACAAATCTCAATACTTTCACCCCAGGTACCAGCATCAAACCTGACCAGGAGCCTTTTACACTGTGGCTGATTACTCCATTGCCTACAGCTGCACCTGTTACACAGCTGAGGACGTTTGGCAATCAGAAGGAAAGCGCTGGATGTCAGGCAGCCAGGTCTTAAAGGGGTCGGACACGGCTTCCCTGCTCACTGTTGTGCCACATCATATACAGTGTGTATGTCTAATGTCACATTTTGTTGAATTACAAATAATGTTTGCACAGTTTTCAAACAGACTTTTATATTTTTTATTCAGATCCACGGCGGTTAAATATGCAAGGGAGATGGTTGCATAATTATTCAGCTCCCTAAGACAATACTGAAGAGAGTTTTACTTAAGTGGGTCTTTTTGGATAGGTCTCTGCTAGCTTTGCACAGTAAGAAGGTGACATTTTGACTCAGGCACTCAAGAACTTCTTGTTCAACCACTGAAACCACTGTGGTTTTGGTTTTGCGCTTTCGGTCATTGCCAGCTGAAATGCGAATTCCAACAACAACACAAGTAAATAAGGAAAAAAAATTACAAAAATGCACCAAAAACACGCCCATTTCCACATGCAAACCCGCATGTCTCGTCTCAATGATAATGAGATATCCTTAAATGGCCATAGAAACACACTACAAAGTCCTGTAAAAAGCTTGAAAATGGTTCATTTTATTGTGTTTCAAGATGTCAAAAAGATGGATTTTGGGGCACCGGTGGATTTGTAGGGGGCGGCTGGTGGTCTTGAAGAGGCTTAAAAGAGGGGAGTGTCAGCGATCTTGTCTTCAAAGAATAAAGCTAACGGCAAAATCAAGCATAGTTATAGATCAGCGAGCTGACTTCATGGTTTTGTTAGTTGTAGCATGGAAACAGAGACGTTTGTTGATATGTTGACAGAATGTCTGAATGATACCTGCAAAAAGATTAAAGAGGCAGTTGGTGGTATAGTGGTTGAGGTGATGAGCTTGTAACCAAAGGTTGCTGGTTCAAATCCCACTCCAGCTGTTACTTAACCCTGAATTTTATCAGTGGTACAAGTGGATGAATGTAGAAATTGCAAGCTGTGCAAGTTGCTTTGGATAAAAAAATACTGTAAAAATTTAACATCCGTGTCTCACGGATATATTCCATTGTCTCTGTATGAAGCAATTTGTTTGACTGATTGCAGTTTACACTGAAAACTCACTTGGAACTTCACCTCCCTTGTCTCTGGCTCCCTCAGAGACTTTTCATAGAACTGTGGATAGTTTGCCTAGAACATCAACCTACAACACACACACCCAGTTATGGAAGGGAAAGCAGGTGTGTTCCACCACCCATCTAAGCACAGCGTAAGTCAACTAATTCTGAACGCTTTCTATGAAAGCATTAGCACACAATTACAAGGTAATATCAATATTTGATTCATTAACAAATAGTAATCTTTTTTTATTACCTAAATGAAATTATCAAATTACATTTTTTTATCATTGCTTTTGAGATGCAATGAAAACACATGCGTAAGTTTAAAACCATACAACAAATGGTAATAAATTAAACTTATAGACATTACTTGACTATGCAATGGCAAAGTCTGACCACTTCTTGAAGATTTGTCATGCGAAATAAAATTGAGAGTCGGAAACTATACAGTGTGAAGCCAGTTCATTATACAAGATCATTCAAAACTCTTTATAATAGTAACAGTAACAGTAAGAATCGCTAACGGTCTTCTCCCTGAAGCAGAACATAATGCAATTGCCCCCTATCGTGATTCCAGGTCACACATGGCAAACCAAACACACACCACTTATAACATGGCAGCGATACCTGACATCAGAACGCAGGATGAATCGGTTCCGTTTTATTTGTTCTGGTGAAAAGGGGGTTTGGTTCTCTTTCAACGAGCGACAGCGTCGACTGCGTTCAAAGTATTCCGATTTAGCCTGCCGCATGGCACTTCAGTGAGTCTGGTGTGTTCAGCCACCGTAGAGAGGAACAGTTGCTTTCCTTAATCAGATTATACACGCTTTTATCCTTTTATTTATTTTCCCAAGCAGATGTAATTTTGTGCTTGTGCGAATCGATCCTCAAGGCATTTCGACTTAGCGCTGGTGTGTGACTGACTTCCTTTAAACTGCTTCTCTCATTGATTTATTTTTTAGTAACTGAAAACTTTTGAGACAGTAAATTATTTATTTCCTGACCTCTTTTTAATTTAGTTTTAAAATGTTTTTCCCCCCCTTACACGTCCCTTTGAATTATACGTATAACAGGTGGCTTGCGTCCTACTTAGCTTTTAAAGGGAGGCCGTTAAATGTTTTGCTGTAAATATCCCTAAATGCTCCATGCTAAAAAACACATGGAATCCGGAGAAACAACGGGAGACTGGAGTGCACAGTTTGAAACAGTCCTGCATATATGTTCTCCTCCAACTATTTGTTCCTTCCAACTGCATAATAAATTCATAGCAGGTGCATAGACTCTCCCATTTAAGTCTCAGCGATGATGTATGCTGGA
Source organism: Hiodon alosoides (assembly GCA_025775065.1). Classification (NCBI taxonomy): domain Eukaryota; kingdom Metazoa; phylum Chordata; class Actinopteri; order Hiodontiformes; family Hiodontidae; genus Hiodon; species Hiodon alosoides. The sequence goes on from JAOYSI010035145.1 coordinate 53,800, forward strand.
CTATGAAGTGGCTGAACAAATGTGGGTTACGTTGCCTTGCTTCTTTCCAGGCAACACAACAGATCTTGGGTACATTTATTTTCTCAGTCATAGGCTTGGTGGCTCCACATCCTCTGCAGCTTTGTACTAAAATTAGTTGTTGCCCCGTGGACAAATGCTGGTATAAAGCATGTTGGAGCATAAAGAATGGTTTAAGGTTTAAGGTTTTCCGTATGAAAATAATATTTCTATATAAGCATGCACAAGCTCATGTATGCTCATATGTGTACATATACAGTACATATAAGCTAATCAGCCCCCCTGGCACTATTGTTTTGGAGGTTCACCGCACGGTTGAAAAAAAAACAACGGAAACGGTCAATCCTCTTCACGGCTGGAGACTTGTCAGTTCAGAACCTGGGCCTGGCCAGCATGAATTAAAGTGCGAACAGACTTTAGATAAGATCTAGCTCAGCTTCTACAATGAATGAGGTCCAAATATAAATCCTACTCATCAACCCCCCGCATTTCAGTGGTTAGGATTTGGGTCTATCACGTGATAAATGGATCAAATAAAAACAGCACTAGTATTTACAATGTTCAATGGCATGACAAACTTGACATGACAAAGATGAACTCAGACAGGTTTTTATTTTCCAAAATAATAAAGGTTTATATTGGATAAACTCATGTGGCAAACTAATAAATATAGACCTGTCCCTAAATTGTGTTCAGTATTTGAATGCTTGTTTATATTTATACAGAAATAAAATATAACAGGGCGGTGGTCATTGTAAGATCTTTCATTAAAGCTGATCTAAAATAGGTTGACATTTAAAATCCATTGACAAATTGAACCCAGTTTTGACAAAAACAACCCAATTTTAAATGCTGAAAAGATATTGCTGCATACAAGCCTGTTTTAAAGTGAATTTAGAAATAGATTGAATGACAGTAATGCAATACATCTATTGAAGGGGGGGGTTCTTCTGAGTTCAAGAGTTCTTCTGTGTAACAGCTGGAAAGCACTGGAAACAATATCGATCTTTAATTTGTTGACTACAAGAGACAGCTCACAGATAATAAAAGAATAACATATTGTTATGTAGTGTTCAAATAATGATACATTATTTGAATGTTACCAGAATTCCAGAAGAAATTTGTTTGGCCAGTAGGTAACTGTGTGTTATCACCACCAGACGATTTGTGGTGAGGGTAATGTTCATTGACAGGTAGGCCTGCTCATACCTCATTATGGCCCACGCATTGATTCACATATCAAATTGATGTTCACACCCTAAACTCAAACGCATTTGTATTGCCGACAGTGTGCAGGTGTGAAATCTCATCCAGAGGTCCGTTAGGAAGGTTGGCTTTGTCCTCACTTTAGAGTTACATCTATAAATAACTACTAACTGGCAAGTCAGGCGGACAGGAGGAAACAAGCAGGGAGATTAGGTTGTGAACTATGAGTTAAGATTTTATTCACAGTATCTTCCATTTCTACATCCATGAAGAGGTTAATACCACCATGCTCTAACTCACTCAATGTTCGCCACTGCTCTATAATGCTTAGTCAGGACAACAAAATAACGCCTGTGTACATTTCCTTTCATATAGGCTATTATTATATGGCTTGAAACTTCATCATCGTAAATCCAGTACATTTGGTGCAAACATAACAGATACAAGATCAACCGGAGGAAAATACTAAAACCCTCCATGGAGTTAGATTATTCTCTTCACACTTATTTAAACATTCCACACTGGTGGTTAACGCAATAACTCACAGTGAACCAAGAATAACTCAGACCGTAGCGGCAGATCTTGGTATTGGAGATTGGTTTTTAAGTCTAAGCCAGGACATGCTCAGTGACTCAGCTATCATAACAGTTTCTGAGAGCTCATTACACCGCTGAGGACACTGTAAATAACAAACGTGTCTGAGACAGACGACCCTGGGTGGGTGAAGCCACCAGATTGTAAATACAGAAGGCGTGCGCTCTCATTCAGCTTTTGCAAAGATCAAGGGGCTAATGCTAATGTGAGCTACGACGGATGGCCAGTGGAGGGAGATGAGGAGAGATCAACGTATACACTTCAGAAGGCTGAGTTCCAGCTGAGTAAACGCACTGTGGATGAGTGGAGTCGGTCGTGCCACGGTCGTAAGTCGGGTGGGCACGTGACTAAGGCAGGGGCCGAATCCTGGGCAGAGGCGTTGGAACAGAATGGGCGAAATCTTCTCATGTTGTGAAATGGAAAAAAAAGAGCTGTGGGTTTTGGTTACTGCAGCACTGTTCTTCGTTAAATGGAGTATTCGTCGACTTGAAAGCAGAGGTTCTCCGCAGCCTGTTCAGGCAACCCCGTGGAGCTATCCAGGGTGATGAAGGGTTCCTGAGGTGGTCATTTACCCAGTACCAATGTGGCCCGAAAGGCATCTCACCGTTAAATTCATTCTGTGAGCGAAATAAACTCTTGCATCGGGAAACGTAACGTTGTTGACTGAAAAGGACAGAAACAAAAACAACGGGACCGATGAGTTCTGCTTCACATGGAGTTTTATTTCGTAATTAAATAATTTAATTAAATATGCGCTGGGTTTCATCAAAATGGAGTAAGTCTGAGAGAAAAAAAACAAAAACCCTAACACCAGATTTGTAATAGTAAATAATCTACGAGGAGCATATGTAGATAAGATTAATAAAACTATACTCGAGATTAAATATTAATCTCATTTAAAGTTAGTGAATCAAATCAGAGCATGTCTGAAGCACTGATGTGTTTTTCTGGCTCTGAAATAATGTTTTAGCGTAGGTTTGAAGTTTTATTTATTTATTTATTCATTTTTTATCCTGAAGCAAATATTGTATGTTCTGTACCATTTCAAATTTGGTTGCATCTACTGTTGTTCCAGAACAAATTGGAAAGCCTTTATTGCATATTAGGCTGTCAGTGGTATTGTCCATATCAGCTTGAAAGGTTTTATTTCTTCTTTCTCGCTCAAACCTCTTCTGTGTCCTTTCCTCTGAAGCTTTTGTCTACATGCCTCATTCTCAGATCAAGTTGATCATGCCAGGTCTGCTTCCAGGAAATTCCACCCTGTTTCACCACCTCACAATTAGCCAAATACCTTCATTTCAGGAGCAGGAAATATAATTTGATTCACAGCGAAGGAATGAATGCTAAGAGAGGAGAATTGATCCCTCTCCTAGTGGGAAAGTCATTAAACATTGAAGACTCTCTTCAGACTGGACAGCAGTAGTTTATTTTGATGAAAGGGCCCGTCTTGGAGCAAATGCAGTTAGTTCTGTCACTGTGTTTAATTTAACTTCTGGAGCCAGCTTTAAATGGTGCTTATAATGTATTCACTAATTTATTCAGTATGAGGGCTACTGGCAGTGTACCCTTGAACTTGACCGACACTCAGACCACATGAGAATGCCTGTGGTGTATCTGCCCTAAACAAATAACAGCAATGGTCCTATCCACCTATGTAGCGACCGGGCTAATTAGGAACTACTCTGATTTTGTTTTGAAATAGAAATGACAAAAAATGTGTAACATTCTGTAAATAATAATAAAAAAGGTTTAAAACAGTTAAATACAGTAAATTCATTAGTACTTAAGTACTCAACGTAACAAATGTGATATGGGACAACGGGCATTTTCATATCAGCTTGGTGATTATTATGGTAAGTTTGGAATTAGAATTAGTTGGCAAACAGGTAATTATTGTCTCTCTTTCAAAGACCTTTGCTTCGTTTGGTAGTTAGACCATCTTACTGCTGACCCCAGTAACCGCTGGAGGACTAAATATATATTTTGTAATCCTTCACAGACACTCTGTCCACATCCCATACCAACCCCGCTCCACCCCCCACGCTCGTCTTTGCACACACTTTTCTCTGTATAAAATGCACTCCAGATTAGAATTCACTGATCTAATCATGTCTGGAACTGGTTGAATTACACTTGGTTTCTCTGGATTACCCAGGCGCTCCATGATTACGTTTTTGGTGCTGTTCTTTTCTGTTACTGAAATATCATTCAATTTCTCCTGAAAACACAACGTTCTCACACAACCAGAGGTAGCTTATTCTTCCCACTGAACCAACAAGGATGGGTGTGCTCTTTTGACTTTTAAAGGGAGTTTTGGATTGTGTCAGTGACTCAGTATGTGTCTATGCTACAGGGGAGCATTGTTTTGAGGACAGCACTAGATGACTATGGGTGTACTGAGATGAGAACGAATGTGGACAAACCTGAAAGCACTTCATGACCTCACCCATTAGGAGAGGCGTGTTGTCCTTACATTGTACTGTGTCTCCTGTTATTATATAACAGGGTGGTCTAAGGTTGGCAAGCTGCGTCAGAATGTTTCAGTACACTGTCTCCTGACTGCGTCAGAGTATTCATTCCTGTTTCAGAGCCAATGTATGGACATTTGTCAGATTAACAGCCGTTTTTCCCAACAAGAAGATTGTTAGTTATAACAAAGTGTAGCAGGTGTGTAGCAGGTGTGTAGCAGGTGTGTAGCAGGTGTTTAACAGGTGTGTAACAGGTGTGTAGCAGGTGTGTGCGCTCGGCTCAGGAATAATCGGTTCCGGGTTCTCCGGCTCTCTCCGGTAAGGAAGAATTTTCGCTGGTTCACTGGTTCACCCCAAACAAAACAAACTAAAATAATAAACAAAAGGAAGAAGCGAAATGAACAATACGGCGGACTCTCAATATGCCGGTGCCGACTCACGATTTTCACGTTCCACCTCCGTCCTCGTCTCCCTTTGTGCATCTCCCGCCCGGCTCCTCTCCCGACTTCCAGCACGTACTGAGGGATCACGGGCTGTTAAATTACGTTCACAGTTACCGTAATCCTCAGCCGGGCCTGGTGGGCATGCCCGAACCTCTCCTGCACGTGTTCGCAAGACAGACGCATGGCACACAGGCAAAGGGGTTGAAGGCAAATATGTAAATTAGCATAAAGAGGCAATAAAATTGTGTGAAGGTAGCCTTTCAGTTTCTATATTCACGCGCGCACACATACTGCAGCACCCCTCTGGATATAGGGCTTGTTGTTACTCACAGGATCACGAAAACTATCAGAGACAGTTTTAACAAGAAAACACAGTTCCTTTAATTACTGGGCAGAGGCACAGTTGGAAAAGGCAAAGCCAGTGGCAGTTTGAACTATTGCCTCCAGCTGTACCAATTACAAAGCTGTGCAGTTAGGCGCTTGCCAGAATGGCCGCTCTTAAAGGAGCGGGACACAGATTTCCTACGTATATATATATATATATATATATATATATATATATATATACCCTGTACATGCTGTATTCAAATGTAAACATTATATTTCATTCTAAAAAACACGCAAGCTTCCTGTTTTGGTAGTGGACTCTTTCAGCTAATTTGGTTTTAAATAATGGTGGAAACATCAGCTTTGATCACAGTATATTCTTGGCAAAATGAGGTTTCTCATGTTGGTGGGGGATATTTCAGACAGAAATTTTCAAGTCATCCCATAGATTCTCAGTGGGGTTCACCTCAGGATGTCGACTGAGCCTCTAAAGGACATTGATTTGTTATTCTAAAGCCAAGTTTTAGGTTTTATACAAAACCAAATCAATTTTTTTCCCCCCCTAGGATTTGCTTACATTTTGCTCCATCCATTTCTCTCTAAAACCCAGTCCTTGCTGTTCAGAAGCATCCCTGTAACAGGATGCCCACACCACTGTGCAGTAAGACTGGAGTTGACTGGGCGGTGTGCGTTCACTTTGCGCCAAAAGCAACTCCGTGTTTCCACCCTTGACAAATAAAAATCAAATCAGACATCTTTTTAAAATTATTTCTGTTCTATCCTCTGATGCAGCTACAGCACTCTGTCAAGATAGCAGGTGTGTGGGACATTTGCTTGATCTTCTGCAGAGCCAGTCATGACGTGGTTGGGCTGGCTCCGTGCCTACTCAGGCTGCAGTCATCATACTCCCCCAAGACCCTATCTGTAAAGGCTGCTGGTCAAAGACCTAAGTTGTTTTTAAATTCCATTCAGCCCGTGTTTAGCTGCAGCACCTGGCAGTGCATTTGCCATTATGGATACACTGTTTAAATTGCTAAAAATTGCATATATAACTTCATGTTGATCTGGATCTGGTCTGCTAGGCAAGGACATAATGTAGAACCAGCGGGAATGGGGCTTACTGCAGTTAAGAGTAAAAATAAAACCAACAGAGCTTTCAAAGTAAAACTTCAAAGGGATAAGTAGGTCAGTGGAAACATTGTCAAAATAAACTGTTGTAACCATTCCCCCCTCTGAGACATGTGCTTATGAAAATCAGCTCCTGTTTGTACATTTCTGAATGCGCTTTTCTCTGCAATACATTGAAATTTAACATTCAGTATTTTAGCCCTGGAAAACAATTTATCATCTATTTCGATTTCATATCTACCTGAAAACAAACAATAAAACGTTAAGAAAACCAATTTGTTGGTTCTAAACCAGGGACTGAATACTTCTGAGAAGAAGTCCGGACCTTCCCATTGTAAGAATGGGCTAACCAAAAGAATAATGTGTAGGGGTTTTGATATTGTTAATTAATAACAGGAGTATTATGCATACCATTTTCCAGATCCTACACACGTGATCTAAATGCATTCAAATCTATTTCATGTATGTCCAGTTATTATTATATTAATGTAGTGTTCATGATTCATTTTACTTTTAAAAAACACAAATTAAGTGGAACACTAGAGGAAGATCTGGATATTTAAATGCTAAATAACATAGATTTATTTGTTTCCCTCTCACAATAAAATGATATTAATTAAGTTATTTTGGTTGTTTCTGCATTTGATTAAATGTTGTCCATTCTCTCTATCAATTTGGTGCTTTTCATCATCCTTGTTAGAAATAATTTTAGGTCTCCTCGTCCTTAGTTTTCCGATAAAAGATGAACTTGGCAAAAATAACTCTTTATTAATTATGAATTGAAAACTAACCCTTGATGCACAGTATTTTACTCAGCGTCGTTCTTCTTTATGTAATAAAATATATATATTTTTAATTTAAAAATGTCAGTCTTCTACTAAAACTCTGGCTGTGTATCGTAAACATGCATTCTGCAATACAAAAAGTGAGCTTTTTCATTGAACGTGTTGGGGAACATCTGTTATTAATATTTTACATTGAAGTTTTTCTCTTCATTAATAACACATATACCTGACAAGGTGCCTCAGAACCTGCCCATGCCTTACTCACAGTGGTCTCAAGTGAACACAGGAAATATGAAACAAATTGTTGGGAAAAAAATGGCAAGCTTGGTTTCTGCTCTCCTATTGATATTGTTATCAGAAAACGTTATCAGATGTTGACACAATTTTTTATAGGGTTTGAGAATTATATGCAAGATATCTGGTTTTATGTAATCTTTGAAAGGTTATTCCCCATATGGCAATTATTAAAACAATTTTAAGATGGAGCATTTTAACTTATTGATTCATAAATATATTTGCAGGAAAGCTGATTCAATTTCAAAAACTCACATCCTCTATAAGCGTTTCATGGAGCTTTTATAAAAACAAGTCGTCAGCACTTTGTTATCAAAATGTACAGCTGTTGGAGACTTGTTGGAGATGAGAATTCACAAGAAACACATCTTACAATTCAGCACACCAGCTACAAATTGGAATTCTTCATAATTGCATGATATTTGCATAGTTTAAATTCCAAAATATGTTTTTCCATGCCTAATTTGGTGAAAAGCCTCATCCACTAGTAACCAAACCCAATCCAAAGCCACGGTGATTGGATAGAAGGTTTTGACATTCCCTATCAAATTAGCAATGGTAATGAAAACAATTATTTATGTAAGCTTTCCAACCTACTTAATTTCTAAAATGCACAGTAATATTGGATTGACTTGTGACGCCCCAACTGCAGTACCAAGTGAATCCTCTCAACCACACAGTACTGACATTGTGTATTGTCTCAATGGTTATGATCAAAGGGTTGATACTTTTTAATCCTCGTTATTGAGACA
>JAOYSI010035146.1:0-27721 GCA_025775065.1 Hiodon alosoides
CCCCCCCCCCCCCCCCCCCCCCCCCCCCCCCCCCCCCCCCCCCCCCCCCCCCCCCCCCCCCCCCCCCCCGACGCGTGCGAGGTCCAGTTTATGGAGGCATAAATGCTGTTACAGAACTCCATGCAGTTCAGCTAATTCTGCCTGGGGTTGAGATCCGGTATCAGTAATTGAGAGGACAACGGCAGATCCTTTTCAGGCCGACTATAGACAATTTGAGCCCTGTTATTATGGTAGAATATCCTCCCAGTGAGCAGTACTGCTGCGTCATGAATATCTAATTATATTGTTATGGTTGATTTATGGTCTGGTGGGTCTTTCAGATTGGGCTGGTGGGGGAGCCACTATGGATGTAAGGTTTTCTTGTTTAAAAAAAAAAATCACTATAGTGTACGGAAGTCACCTTTGGTTCGCGTGCCTGTAGTTTGGTTTACAGTGTAGTGTTTGCTGTGGAACCCGTATAATTCACCTCGCAGAACGTTTGGTGTCCACAGTCGGTGCAATGTAGGCGGGAATGTGGAGAGTACCAGAGGATTTTTTTTTTTTTTGGCACTATATATTAGTTGTTCTGCTCCAGTGTTGCCGAAAAAAAGGAAATAACAAATGTGTCAATACTTTACTTACTGTATGGCTTGTGGTGGTGTTTGTGCGTGGGTAGCCGAACCGTGAAATAATATTCTTGGAAAATACAGAAAACCCTCAACAATTGCTGTCCTGTTTGGCCATCTATTTATGTCCAAGACCTCCGATCTATACTAATGCAATTTCAGATCAACAGAAGTGAGAAAAAGAACGCATGGTCCCAGGCATAGTATAAAATCCAGTTTTAGTTAAATAATTAAGAAACGAGGTCGAACAAACACTTGGCTACCGTGTACATATATATTTATTTATCTTGGTAATTGTAGGCTATTTAATTTCCTTCTAAATTAGATAACTATAAATCGTTTCGGAACGGGTTGTCCACATTAACTTATTGCTAATCCATTAGCTCGCTATAAAAATAAAAATAAACATTTGTTAAGCGAAAGCTATCGTGTCACGCGTTGGTTCAATTTCAAATTCAATCTTGTTTTCCCTCTAAAGCATTGGTTTCACAGAATATCGTAACGGTCACCTGGTTGAGAGTACAGTTTAATTCAGTGCGTGATAGTATATTTTATTGCTAAATACTTATGTGGTTAAATCAGTTAGTTAGGCACCAACCAATGGACTCAATAATGAAATATTAATTCGTCGTCTCAATGGGGGTAATTGTACTATTCAGCAATTTAAATAAAAAATTAAGTCTCTTTCCGACATAATCCGACATAATATTTGTTTCGAGGACATGCTTGATTCGATGAGTCAGACAATTGAGGAGGCATGCGCAGTGTCTTGGCAAGCTGTCCAAACTTGTACAATTTGCACAAGCGCAGAAGGCGTTACTTAGCTACATAATGGTACCTACGGACAGTGGAACAAACAAGCCAGTTTCCGTCTAATCCACAGGTTACTAGACAGCTATAACATATACCCAGTTTTAGGAGCGATAAAAGTGATTTACTCGTATGATGCCAAAGTCAAATAGCGCAGTTAGAAAGGAGTGGTGGGAATTCGCGTGGAGTTTGATTGGAGGGTCATTTAAATTTAATTTATTTTCCAAGTTCCATAAAGAGTATGACGTTGTATGTTTAGTACTAGCAATTCCTCTGTTTGCATCTTTTGCACGCGTGGTACTTTAATACCGTATGGGTTCCGTGAATGAGATATGTTTTTCCATTTACCTTCATTTACGCTAACTGCTATCTGTGTTTTGGCTAACTCTCGATCATTTGTTTCAGGCTGGTCGCTCCAGTTCGAAAAATGTAGTTACGTAGTACTATTTAGCTGCACCCATCAGAATCTTTACTGAATAATCAGGGTGCACGGTCGTGGCAGGAAAAACAAACATCCAAAAAAAAACAACAACTGCGTGGTTGAAATCTAGTTCGATTGTAGCTAGAATAACTTGTGATCGACGCAGGCACGAATTCTGAGCTGCCTCGAGATAATAGACGTGGGGTACGCGAGTGTTCCTGTGACATGTCCTTGCCGTCACCGGTGCAGATCAAGGAGGCAAATGCACACCTGGCTGCCGTGCATAGGCGGGTGGCCGAGCTCGAGCAGCGACTTGAGGCAGCAGAGAACACTGTTCGGGAGCAAGCTGAGAGTCTTATTCGGAAAGACGAGCAACTGAGGGCCGCCACGCAGGAAATCACGGAGGCCAAGGATAGGTAAGGAGAGTACGGGACTCTTTTGCGTGTTTTAAGCCATAGCTGTCACTCACGCATCAGTATCCTTTATGAACACTACCAGAAATAACTAAAAGAACATAATTCACACAGTTAGTTTTTCTAGAGTGTAATGTTTTGAGGAAGGATGTGTATTGATGGTATATTTTGCTCGGATTACACGACATTAGTTTGATATCATTGCAAATATACTCACTGATATTGAAATGTAAAAGCCTTGTCTGACACTTTAACATTATTATTTAATTGTTATTTATAAGTATTTAAGGACGCATAGGAAAGTGTATTTGTAAATGTACGGTCACATGACCTAAAGTGGACATGTTTACTATATATATATATTATAGTAAGTGTCACGATTCCAGTAATTAATGAGCAAGTATGACTGTTTTTCTCCCAGAGAAATCTCCTACCTTCACGAGAAGCTGTGTAAGTCTGAGGAAACCATTCAGAAGTTCCAGAGTATGGTGAAAGAGAAAGACGGCTTAATAGGCCAGTTGCGACACCGCGGCCAGCTGCTGGACAACATCTGTAAGAGCCGCCCCTTCTTAGACAGCATGCTGTCACACATGGCCGAGGCGGAGCGCCTGGGACCGGTCGTCCGGATGGGTGAGCCCGCCATGCGTTTATCGCTCACGGACGGGGAGTCAAACTGCAGCCCCGACCGCGTCGTCAACCACAAGGACTTCTCCCTCAGCGAGGATGAGATGGATGACCAGGACCTAGACGAAAATGTGTTTGGAACCACTGTATAACACAGAGTTCATACTAGGACCGTTGCATTTAAAAAAAAAAAAAGTTTCGGTCCTGATGTTTTTCTTGGAAATACTTTGGGGTGAAGATTTTGTGAAGGTGCGATAGAGGTGCACCTGTGTCAGATTTAGTTTGTCATGTCACCCAGAATTGACCTCATCTAACATTTGGTTAAATGCAGTTATAGCCACAGTGATGAACTATCCAGAACGCTGAATAAAGAGGGGAATATCCTTAGCGGCAAATGCACTTCTTGCAGTCATTAAAGGCGCATAGCTTCCAGAGGTCATGTATACAGTGGGCTGCAAGAGCGAGAGCCAAGAGTGAGATCCAAAACTTTATACTAATAGAAAAATGTACCCCTCTCCAAAAAAAGTCCAGCTTTTCTGTCAGATCTCAGTGCCGCCCCAGCCTCATTTTTATAATCCTTTGCTAATCCTTTCCCTTGTTAGGATATTTGAGCCCCAGCTGTGACTAATTGTCCTGTGGTAATTACTAAAATTGGCTAATGAAGCTGTTGAATATACAGCTGATAGAGCGGTGTATATAGTGTGTAATTGTACATGTGCTTTTTAATCATAGGTAAAGTGACTTTGTTTTTGAATTGCTGTAAGCAGGGACTGTATTTTGACATAACTCTTCCAGCATAAAGATGTACTTTGAGAATGTCAATGTTGACTGAAGTAATAGATCAGTGGTACCCATGTGGCCGTTGAGCCACATTTGCAATCCTCATTAACCTAAAGAGCCACATCCCTGCTGTTGTGCAGCACTAATAATACACTTCCAGTAGTATTAAATATATGAATATAAATGTAACCAAATGCCCTAAAATGTTAACCTAACCTTTTCTATTTTCACCCGAATTGGAATCGCCAATTGTGCCGTCGCACCTCTACTTCTGTGCTGCTGGATTTCGATGACCCATCTGCTGGCTTTGGTGCTTGTACCGGAGGGTTATCGCTGGATGGAGGAGAGGATGCCTTGGGGGCCAAGTGAACCCCTACTGACCGCCTTCCTCCCTACCTCCAGATGGCCGTCTGCCAATTCTTTTTTACCACTCGGGGACTCCTAGTGTTAAGGTTAACTAATAACTTAATTTGGCTAACTTTTATTTATTTGCATACATTGAACTACCAGCCTGTAAATGTAATGTATGGCTCTCCATCTGAGACACAAGCTCTCCCTCTGAGACTCAGTAAAGCCATGTTATGTGTTTGACACGGAAATTCAAACGGACTGGTGTGCACTGGAGAGTAAAATTATCAGCTTTAAAAATGATCTCAAAACTTTTTTCTTTTTCTTTTTTCACTATGTTTAATTTTGCACCCACAGCAGTAGCCACTAACGTCCACTAGAGGAATGTGTGCAATCAAATGGAAGATTTTCAGCGTAGGGTCTGCTTTTGGCAATGGTAAAACATTATACATAGTAGAATTACTTCACCCATGTTATGTTACTTTACCCAACATGCTATGGTCTTGAGGGGCCCCAAGTTGCAAGTGGCTTTCGAGCCACGGTCTGAACCAGTTTTATTGTTAGCTCTTGCTTTTCCGGCATAGTCTTTACAACAACATTTTGACAACCAAAAGGCACCATGGTGTAGACACTGATCACTATTCAGGGAGATTTTTACCAAAGCTTTTGTTTGTAAATGAATCTTTATTTGAAATTGTCTTAACATGAAGGCTAAACTGAATTTATCTGGAATATAGGTTATGTGAGGATTACAAAGTAAAATTCCTCTGATATGCATTGCCTGTTTTTGAGAACATGAATGCTGATCCGTCCCTGGAGACTGACAGTCCACCTGGACTTAAAAATACACAAAAAAAAGGTAATTGAAAAAAGTGGGGGATGTTCTCTTGTATGAACAGATGCTTTTTATTGGTGTACGCATCAGGAAATGGATTCCAAAGAAAGCTTTTCTTTGTTTGTTTTGTGTTGTCTGCTTTAAAGGGAGTGTTTACAAGGCATATGGAGAGGAGTTAATTCATGTGAACGTTGTCTTTTAATAGATGTACCTGATGTATTTTCCACTTTTGAATCTGAGGTTCTGAGAAGAAATGTGTTCTTGTTACATGCTGAAGGCCAGTTGAAAAGTTGATTGTAAAGATGCACCTATAAAGGATGTTACTTGGAAATACGAAGCCAGTATAGATTGGGTGTTCATGCCAGCCTTAGCCAATGAAATTGCTTCAATGAAGCACGGCCTATGCAAGTTTTAAGTTTGCTTTACTGTTCCGGTTGAGTATTATAAAAGTTACAAAACACACAGCATTGGACAACATGTTTAAAAACGAAACCGTTACAAATTTTGTTCTTGGATCTCCTGTTGGTTTATCAAAAAGCAGATATCCTTTTATTTCTAACTTTGTCATTCTTTACTGTAGTTTGACGCACATGGGATTTTATTAATCAGAGATTACTTATTTAAGTTTTCATACAGGGAAGAAAAGTTGCTACCAACTACCATCCTGGGTGGCTGTAGGGTGAGGAAATGCCTATTCTTAGACAGAACTGCTGTTGCGTTTCCACGGAAGTATGGGACACTCTGTAATCTATGATTGGCCAGTTGTTTTTTTTACATAGAAAGTCATTTCTCATTACTCAAAGAGCAACATTTTTCCTGTTTTACCCTTCTCTGAACTATCAGGCATTCAGAGAGTCCACATTCTTTCGTTGTCACCAGTTCAGGCCGTTTACGATAGTTTTGGTTTAAACTGTGGCTCAGTAAAGAGCACAACAGTGCATCATCCTCAGGTCTTTTTAATGAACTGGTTTAATCCAAAACTTGTGGCGCCAACACATGTTTCTATGCAAACATTTCATTCAGATTCAGCCGGTGTGCACTTAAGGATTTATGTAACCATTTTGGGCTAATATCAAATAATGTTACCATCCAATTGTAAACCAAGAGTAGATTAGTAAGCTAATTTTTTGTAAGCTTTTTTTTTTTGGGAGTAAAATGTGATGTTGGCATATACAATTTTAACATTTAAAACTTTGTAACTGTAAAGGTGTTTATGTCTTGGTGATTTTAACGCAATTATAAAGTGTTGAATTAATGTTGATGTTTTTTTTTTTCAAAACAGCAGCAGAAAAGGCATAGCAATTGTTTTAATGCTTTAAACTGTTATGTCGGAAACATTCCTGATTATACATTATGTTTAATATGAGTGACTATGAATACCCCCCCACCCCAAAAAAGAAAAGAAATTAATGTTAACAAATTGCTTGCTAATATAATGTAACTTGAGTGGTCTCCCTACAGTTACAGGTGTATCGCGGCACAGCATACTCAAGTTAAACAGAGTTCAAGATTGTATTTTATTCAGAGCAGAAATTTCTATGACATTTGTAACTGATAAACTTACCATAAGAAAATTATTTTTGCAATATGCCTTAATCCAGTGAGTGTTAAATGTTGCACAGTCGCCTACAAGGCAACATAGACAGAAAAGTACTTGAATTCAGTAAACAACTTTTTAAATGGCTCACTGTTCAGTCTATTATAATTTAGAGCTCCAATTTCCTACCTTAACTAAAACAAGAAAATTGACTTACATTCCGGTTTAGATTCTCAGTCCCAACTCAGCTGCTAAAAATAAGTTATGTAAACTTGAAGGTTCTGGAAAGGTACAAGGATTTAATTATGTACATGTATCCAATTACTGGATTTAATAAATTAATTGTAATATTTTCATTTTGAGTATTCTTCAGTTTTACATGTCTGTTACTGTAAAAGGGTTTACTGATGTCTGTGAACCCCTCCTGGATTCAAGAGCTATACATTATTCCTAAGAAAAATACTCATGCAACCTTCATGCGCAAGAATCTTTCATTTCATTCAGAATATACATCTAATCTATCTCAAAATGACCTGAAGTAATTATGTGATTTCATCTGCCATTGCAAATATTCAGTGTAGGAATAATCACACAAATCTGGCTATTTAACAAATGTAGAGACATTCGACTCTTACAGAACCAAGTATTTCATATTGCAGCAACAAAATGATTAATGGGAAAGTTTTCAAATAGCCAGATGTAAATAAGCCACGTTTTTGTTAAATTACCGGGAACTCTTTTCCATAACAGGGGATATGGCCAAAGTCCACATCTGAATGTGTTCTGTGGATCAGAAGCTCAATGAAGAGCCTTCCAGGTCTGTCAGTGTTCCACTTGGTTAATTAACATTTGTTTACCAGGACCCACTAGACAAAACCTCTGTGATAAACCTTTGGATGCATGTAAAAATACAAAAGGATGTGAGGAACCACCACTGACCTTTACATCCTGTTCTAGAAATCACAAAAATACGAGAGTATTGGCGTTCACAGCAGTCTTTATCAAATGCTGCCTGGTGAATCTAGCACGCTTGTTTTGTTGTATGAAGATGCGGGATGCGTGTGTGTAGTCAAGGACAGAGATGGAATGAATTATTCTGACAGAAAACACTTCATATTAAGAATATACCAGTTTGTGACCAGTTGATATTTTTGATGCAAACGGCACAACAGATTTTAGCACAGTGAAGTTCCATGAGTAATCACCAAGCCAATTCTACAAATCACATTATGGTACATAGTACTTCATATTGAACACAACAGCGTAAGAATGCCCTCAAAAATATCACAATGGATCCTAACCTAATTGGAAGTAACTACCCTGTGAACATAAATTCTTTAGGCTTAAACACAAACCAAATATTCCACATTACGCTTTTTTCAACTGTCCCCTTGGGTTTATGCTCGAAAATCACAGCAGTGTGCCATGTTATAAATACATCGAGACACTGATTTAAAGTTCTTTCCTTCGCATTTCGATATTGTTAGTGTACCAAGAGCACTCCAACATGTCGAGCTGTCCAACTTCCATAGGGTTTTTGAACGATCCCGTGGAGCGCAAATCGGAACGTATACATATATATATAAAAAAAAAAGGGAAGACACCAATTGAAGTACAAATATTTATTTGCCAATACAAGAGCTTACTCCTTCTTGGCAGCGGCCTTTCTCATCGCAGCCAGGACATTGCTCAGCTCCTCCCTCTTTCTTTTAGCACGGATGTGGGTTCCCACCTGAAGACACAGAGGAAATGCACCAATCAAGGCAGAAAAGGACAGGGCAGCTGCTTCTCCCTAGGCAGATCGTAGCAGAGGCCTAAAGCGATCCTCGTTTTTTTAACGTGACATATCGGGAAAATCTACAGAAGTGTGATCGTAAATCGCAATACGTTGCATATTTCAGGACATATGAAATGCATCAGTTCCTAAGCAGCGTGGAAAACTTTGTATATTAAGCGCATTATGCAAGATTGTACCTGAAAACATGCATAAGATGAATTCCAAAAGACAGCACTATAAAACCAAGACTTAAAAGGTTTTTGTTAGTACACTGGACTGATATTCATAGTAAAATTGAATACCCTTTTTTTGATGAACTTGAGCGCACGCTTGTCCTTCGACACCTTCAGCAACTCCATTGCGCGCCTTTCGTATGGGGCAAAGCCACACACCTCACGGATCATGTCACGCACGAACTTGGTGTGCTTGGTCAAGTGCTGCGAAAAAGGAGGAATCTGTCAACGTCTTATCTTGCCTAATTAGCTCTGCAACCGCGCTGCCATGTACAGTGCCACCACAAAGCGAGTTGGAATTATATAAGTGTTATGCGCAATGAGTTACGCATTTCTGGAATGTAAACTGCATTAGATTTTAACGTGATGTTAACCCCATTTTAAAAAACCCTTTAATTCCGTTAACGCATATCAAGCTTGATACTCACCCCTCTCCTGCGACTGTGTTTTGGCTTTGTAATGTTCTTGGTCACTGGATGGCCTTTATTTAGGCCAACGGCCATAGGATATCTAATTGCCATTTCTTAAAAGCGGAAAGAAAAAAACATAAGCAATGCTAGATTCATTACATTTATACCTGAGGCAGCGGGACAAGTTAATGGGAAATAGGTTTATACTTCGCTTCCAACACTAGGGTTAACTTCAACATATGACAACATACAATAGTCGATACAAAACTACATAGTTCACGCCAACGGAACGAATAAACAAGTCCGCTATAGAACCAATATGCCGCAAACGTCTCTCGTTTTAGGACTCGAATAAGCCCATTTTAGCGTTTCATGTTCCCGGCGAAATACAAAATATTTCTCGACAATATCCCTAATATGTCGCCGGAAAAGAATTACACATTAATATATACTAGTAATCTCGGACCCAAAACGAAAGATGTTTACGATTTTTGATCGATAACAAAATTCATTTATTCGGCACTACAATCCTTACCTGCTTTCTCTAATGGCAGACACACCGGAAGGACCGTCGAACCGCGGAACGCTGGGTAACCACGGTTTCGCGAAGTTTATCTTCGTAGAAACATCAGCAGCGCCCTCTCTGGTTAGGGAGAATTCGCAGAATTCGAATAAAACAAGTTTCGCATTTCTCAGGTAGAAATGTCACATCCCATCCCTTCATTAAAACTATTAAAATATGAAATTTTAAACATTATTATAGTTGTTGGTATAATTATCATCTGTATTTTTATTATTTAGGCTAGAGTAACACGCACTAAACAGCACGGTTTATTTTATGCTATTAAAACTCTGTCTAAAACAACTAGTATTTTGGGGAATTTCACACCAATTTCATAACAGAAAATGATAACTTTTAAATAAGGAAATAAGATGAACACATTTAGTGTAGAGATTAATGCACTGGGGTACACAAGACCTAATCCTTAGCTCTATAGTTTTACACAAACCTCCTAGTTTTCTAATAACTGTGAAAAGACTACAAGTACCAGCATGGGCGAACGCGCATTTTGGCGCGGATTGCGTTTGCGTCGGCCATCTTCCTTTTGCAATCTCTTTTGAAAGATATATGTTTACTGCACGGTTGCTAGTAACTTTACACGAGGAAAGCGTGTGGTGAATGAATTAAAACATTTTAAAAAGCGATTCATTTTTTTGCGTTGAGCCGCATATAGTTCTTATCAATTCGAAATAACTTCATTATAAGCGGTTTTTAGTGTGGTTTGAAGTGCTTTTTTATTTGCGATGGCGACTGCAACTCCAAGCCGTTCAGCCACCGAAACTACCCGGGCAGCTGCAAGCACCCCGCTCTCCCCGACGCGAATCTCGCGCTTGAAGGAGAAGGAGGAATTACGGCATTTGAACGATAGACTGGCCGTGTACATTGACCGTGTCAGGGCGCTGGAACTGGAGAATGATCGGCTAATGGTGAAAGTTTCGGAGAAGGAGGAAGTTACAACTCGAGAGGTTACTATCCTTTTTCATGCATGTGATTTATAAGTCGCTGAGGTTATTATTTATTTGTTTCGTGTTGAGGTATGTGATAAACTCAAATTGAAGTTGGGAGTGTTGGGCTCATGGATTGTTTTAGTCTATTGCATTTAATATAAGATAATTAGTAAATGTAACCATTTTATTAGATTTAATAGATTCTGAATTCCTTTCCCAGTCTGATTGATACGGCGCTTGCAACAGTCCTATTTAAAAACGCGCGGGTATGACTGCTAATGGGCGGTGGATTTTTTGGCTGTTTTGAAAGCTATCTCAGTACAGTTGACAGCGGTGTGCGTGTGAAATGTCAGTTTTCCTACGGGATATTTTCGCTATAAAGTGTGAACGCCGATTTTATAAAAACTTTTTGGGGTATTTTTGAAAACCTGTTTTTGATAGTAACGAGACTTTCTACGTGAATGTGATACCTACTAGTCATTACACCTACTTTTCTTTAATTTTTTTTTTTACTTCTACCCCCGTTTTCTGGCGTGGTTTTTGTAGCTCGGGAGGGACAGTCTGCTGTCCAGATGTGCTGAGCCGGCCCAGCAGTCGATTAGAGCACTCCCGTTGTTTTCTACTGTTATGTTGCTTTGTGGGATGCTTCAATAATTACGGAAAATTGCTCGCACTATGGATAACTCTACTGCTTGCTGTAGTGTAAATCTGACTTCCAGAGCTATGGATCATTTCGTTTGGGAAGAAGCCAGACTGTAGCAATTGACCCAGCCCTCTTTCCAGAAGTTTAGAGCTGACTTTGGGTCATTGTTAAATTTTTTCGCAGCTATGGAATGGCATGGAGCCAAAAGAGGGGAAGGTGGTGGATTTTTATTGGGTGGAGGGCGGGTATAGCAGTTTTCAAAATTTCAACATTGGACTCTTAAATTTAGTTTTAAGACGTATGTTTATCCAAATTGCTTTACTGATTTTTGAAAGGACCAGGACAGAAACTAGCCAGGCAGACAGCACTGTTTGCACGTATTAGAACCCAATGCATTGTTTGAATCTAGCTAGATTTTGTTACATTTGATGCCTCTTTGGGAAGTATGAGGAAAGGTGACGCTTTAGTGACTGCGTTTCTCGCCCCTTGGACGCAACGGTGATGGGTACAGGTTGGTGAATTGTTTGGGAAGGCAGGCTTGACTGTGTGATGGACAGCATGTTTGCTTCTTCTCCACTAGGTGACAGGGATTAAGACTCTGTACGAGGCAGAGCTTGCAGATGCCCGCCGTGTCCTGGACGAGACTGCGCGCGAGAGAGCCAGGCTTCAGATTAATCTGGGAAAGGCCAATGCTGAGCTGGAGGAGGTCACCAGGAAGTGAGTAACGCTGTGCTGTGCTGTGCTTTATGGGGGTTCAGGGTTTTTTTGTGTGTGCTTTCCAGATCTCCGTTCCCTTCTTCTGGCTTTTGAATTAGATACTGCGCTGACACAGCTGCTGTAAAGCTTTGTTTCCCCAGATTTAAGGAATGAAGTTAAATTCTCCTGATGTTTTTAGATTGATTTAAAACCTCTTGTATTTACAAATCGCCGAGTTCTCCTCTTATTTAAGAAATAGTATTGAGGGGAAATGAAAGCTTGATATAGGAGGCACTATTCTGTATTTCTTGCATAAAAATGCAGGGATGAATGGAAGGCTAACACCCAGTCCCACTGGTGCACATTCACTTACATTTGGTAAAATAAATTCAGCTGATGAAAAACATATTTCTTCTGATAACGTTTAGCCTCATTCAAGCCAGATGTCTCAGTCAGAAGACGGAATCTAAAAAAAATTGGGTTTAAATTTTGTTTTAACAAAATTTTTGCATCATTGTTTTTTTGTTTAATTGTTATGAGTAATTGTGTTTTTTGTGGTTGATTACATTTTAATTTGTTGCAATTTATTGTTGAACTAGTTTTTTCTTTCTGTGCCAGTTATGTCACTTAAGAAGTTTTTTTTTTTTTTTAACTGTTTGTGACCAATGGATATTTCAGTTTTCAAATAGTTCGGTCTTGTGGTTGGTGAATCATCCATTTCTAAAATACCCCGGTGATGCATTAAAAAGGATATTGTACATTGTTCAGTATCTGGGCCTTTTGCGTGACAGAGAAATGTCTGTTTGCCACCATTTACTCTGTTGCTTAGAAACTTACTCAGACAGGAAGTGCAGGACGTCAGATGCATGCTGGCAGAAATGACTGCAGTTGCATTAAGATGATGAATAACTTTGCTTTTTAAAAAGTTATTTTGTAATAACTAACGTTAATAATTGGGGAATTCTTGTGAGTGTAATTCAAGTATTGGGTATAATGACTGTTGGAGGTACGTGGGGAGTGGTTAAATGCAATAAGTAGCTTCCCTTAAATCCAATTTCCTGGACATCTTGAGCTCATGTTTTTTGGATTTTATTGCCTAAAGCCTTTTTTCTGTGTCCTTTCTCCCGTGCTAGCTTTAGGAAGAAAGATGGGGATTTGGCATTGGCTCAGGCTCGCATTAAGGAGCTGGAGTCGATGTACAACAAGAGCGAGGCTGCACTCAACACCGCCCTGAGTGAGAATGGGACCTTGGGAGCAGAGATGGCTGAACTAAAAGCCCAACTCGCTAAGGTTTGTGTGTCCAGAGTCCAGTGTGCTGATGCACTCCGGTGTTTCCCAGGCCTGTTGATCACATTACTAGTGACCTTATTTCAAATGAGTCAAATGAATTTGGTTCAATGTTCATTTTTGTAGACCCCGGTTAATCAAATGAAAGTTTTTGTGGATTTATAAAAATTTTCTCTATTCTTTGGTTCTGGTGAGACGAGAAACGCATTAAACCGTTTTGAGGTTAGTTCATGGAAAGTGGGTCCGTCATCGTTTGCAAATAATAGGAAACGGGTCTGAAAAAAACACCCCCACCGTCCATGGGTTAATTTGGTCTGTGGGAGTTAATTTTTCTGCTCGTGTTGAATATGTGTAATGAACCTTGTGTTATATGAAGTTAGTGAGTGAACGTTTAACCGATATTATGTTGGGCCATTAAAATGGCTGTGTTGGCGGCGGGTTTTTTCCCCAGTCTCTAGCCCAGGTCTGCTGGTGCGCGTTAAGTCAATCTCGGACCCTGAAATAACTTGGCTTGAAATTTGTCCCGTGGTACATCAGGTGGAGGATGCTCACGCAGTGGCCAAACAACAACTGGAGGCGGAGACTTTGTTGAGAGTGGACACGGAGAACCGCTGTCAGAGCCTGTCGGAGGAACTGGAGTTCAGGAAGAGCATGTTTGAAGAGGTGCGGATTTCCTCCGTCTTGCTGCTTTTTCTACTTGCGACCATTTACTGATCTGAAGTTCCTTTTGACGGAATGACGGTTGACCACAGTCTCCTTAGTTGGTTGAATGACCATGCTGTAATTGGGCGCGTGCGCTTTGGTCCCCTGGGTAGGAGGTCCGCGAGACTCGCCGACGCCGCGAAAAGCGAACAGTGGAGGTGGACAGCGGTGAAAAGCCGGACTACGAGTTCAAACTGGCCCAGGCCCTGCAGGACCTCCGCAGGCAGCACGATGAACAAGTGAACATCTACAAAGAGGAGCTGGAACATACCTTCCAGGCTAAGGTACGGCAGATAAACAAGTTTGCTATGATGTCGTTCGCACATTATGGCCGTGGACATTGTTCTAACTTGCCACTAATTGACGCCTTGTGCAACAGGACTAGCCACGGCAACGCACATATGCACATCTGGCTAATGTTGATGAAAATATGGTGTGTTTCACAGATAAAAATGCTTCAGTGACGTCTCTCAACCACACTCCTTTGCTCATTGCTGTTATTTAACACTATAAACACACGTAGGCGGCAAATAGTATAATGAGGTCTGTCCATCTTTCCTGTCCCACCATTGCAGCTGGAAAATGCAAAGGTGTCTTCTGACATGAACGACAAGGCGGTGGGTGCGGCTCGCGAGGAGTTGCTGGAGGCCCAGATGCGAATCGAAAGCCTGGGGTACCAGCTCTCGGCTTTGCAGAAACAGGTATGCTTATCCCTCACTCCTGTGCCACACTGGCAGGTTCCTCTACCTTTTTATTAGCATTCCCATAGGGAAGCATTATGTTCTGATTTTCTATGCTGCTGTTTTTCCTATATTTTTGCGATTACTTTATTCTATTGTAAACGGAGTTGGATTCCTAGTGGCATCTAGTTTGTCGCGAATGCGTTTATCCCCCTTTATTCGAATGAACGAATGAATATCGCAAAGGTTCTGTCAAGCGCTCGAGACTGACTCCGCGTCTCGTCTTCCGAGTAAACGTGCGCGTGCTTGCCTCTGCCCCGCAGGCCAGCACGGCGGAGGAGCGCATCCGCGAGCTGGAGGACATGCTGTCCAGCGAGAAGGACAAGCACCGGCGGCTGCTGGACGGCAAGGAGCGGGAGATGGCGGAGATGAGGGACCGCATGCAGCAGCAGCTCAACGAGTACCAGGAACTGCTGGACGTGAAGCTGGCCCTGGACATGGAGATCAATGCCTACAGGAAGCTGCTGGAGGGCGAGGAGGACAGGTCAGCCCGGAGAGCCTCGACGAGCTGCACCTACCGACGGCAGCCTTTAGATGCTGTGCCCTGGGAGGGTTAGGATGCTTGGTTCAGGAAGGAACTAGTGTTGCAGGAAGGGATTCCTGGGTAATTTAGCGGTACTTGTTGGAGTAGCATTTTAATAGCCAAACATCATTACTCGGGGAGTCAAATAAAACGTCACTTTGGTGTCTTGAACCACTCATTTTATTGTACAGTAGGATATCAATGCATGTCTTGAGTTGTTTTCATATTGGCACATCAGCAGCTTTACGTCTAGTTCATAGTCTGTGTACTGTTTTCAATGGTTTCTCACCCTTTGTGTAAAGAGATGTCAGGTTGGCACCAGGGTGGTTTAGTCGTTAAACCATTCGTTTAGTCGTCAGACCAACTGGAAATGTCAGCTTCGTTATTTCAGTGGTCGTTGACGCCAACGTTTTCTAGTGATATTTTGTATTGGTGGATGGATCCGCTGATAAGGTTTTGGATGCAAGAAGCCAGTGTTTCCATCATGCTATTTAGATGGGCCTAGGGGCGATGAGGGAGAGGTCAGTGCAGTGGTTAATTGGAGACTGACTTCCACCATCTGGGTGTGGTCTGAGGACTGTCAGACATTTAGGGAATGCTAATTGATAAAGGTATAAATATATCTTCGATAAATAAATATATCGACTTGACAAAGGGTTGAGACAAACATGTTATGTCCTGCTTCTGATGACTCTTATCTCGGTGTGGACTATACAGGAAAATTATGGGGAAACCTGCTCAATTTGTTAGTTATAAACCACACGGGGGGCGAGGGTCTGAATTCGAGTCTATATGCAAGTCATGAAAGAAAGTGCTGACTTATCCTCCCTTTATCTCCATCAGGTTGAAACTATCTCCCAGCCCATCCTCGCGGGTCACCGTTTCCCGGGCCGCCACCAGCAGTAGCACTGTGCGCTCGTCTCGTGCCAAGAGGAAGCGCGTGGAACTGGAGGAGTCCAAGTTCCACATTAGCCAGGAAGCCGAAGCCACGGGCAGCATCACCATTGAGGAGATAGACCTGGAGGGCAAGTCTGTCACCCTCAAGAACAACTCTGACAAGGTCAGTCACTCAACTCGGATGTGCATTATCACTATTTCGATATTCAGTGACCCCGCCAAAAGTGTCCCATTTCTAAAACCAGTGAAGAATAATTTTATCGAACTTGTATGAAATGTTGAATGGTTTGTACCTGTGCAGGACCAGTCGCTTGGCAGTTGGAGACTCAAGAGACAGATTGGTGATCAGGATGAAATCGCCTACAAGTTCACCCCGAAGTATGCCCTGAAGGCCGGGCAGACTGTCACGGTACGCCCTGTGAGATTTGCACTACGTTTTCATTGCGTGAGCTTGAAGATGATGTACTCGAAGCTTGAAGATGATGTACATAAATCCGGGTTATTTTGATTACGTTCTCTTCCCCAGGTCTGGAGTGCGGATTCTGGCATGTCCCATAGCCCACCGACTGACCTGCTGTGGAAAAGCCAGAGCTCGTGGGGCACCGGTGACAACATCCTCACCTTCCTGGTCAACTCTGATGGCGAGGTAGGCCCACGAAAAACACGGATAGATATTTACGACCGAGTGTGAGCTTTTCCAGGTACTTGGGCAAAGCGTTCCTGTAATGCCGGTTTGTAATGCTACTCCTACGACGACCTGCTTGACATGGTATTCTGCATATCTCCAGGAGGTAGCCAAGAGGACCGTTGCCAAAACTCTAATAGAGGTGGAGAATGAAGATGAGGAGGAATTAGACTTTGGGGAGGAAGATCTTCTGCATCAACAAGTAAGTTGTGTGGCTGCAGCTCTGCAAAGTTAAATGAAAGATCTCATTCTGAAAGATTTCTTGTCATGACTCGTGTTATATTTTTGTCTTCTGTTGTAGTTTGTGCATAAATCTTTTTTTTTTTCTCATTACAGGGAGATCCAAAAGCGCCACCCAGAGAATGTTCAATCATGTAAAGAAGAATTCATTTTTCCCCTCTAGAGCCACACACATATTTTTGTATATGTTAGCCAGTATTTTGTTTTGAAAATTGTTTCATTTTACCAGTCAGCCTCTATTATAAATGGACATTTTTACATGAAATTTACCTGACATAACCCCCTCCCCCACTAAGGAAGGTTGCATACTTGCTAATTACCTAATCTAACACTTCAAATGTGAGGCCACAGAATGCACTCAAATTATAACAGCTGAATGGAATGTGGGAAGGAAGGATGAATGAATGAAACTCAAACATGCCTTCAGAACCTGCCTTGAAACCCTTGATGCTTCTTTTGTAATTGTATGCCTATAATGTGGCATGTTAATTACATTTACAATTAGCGAAATTGTCTTAGGAATAGAAGCAGAATGCCAGAGAAGGTGTAGTCATACATAGTGGTATTGTAGGATCCAATACTCGTCATAAAGCCTGTGGCCTCTTCTGGAGCAGTGGTGGCGTGAATATGTACCTTAAACTGTGGGTTTGGGAGGTTTTCTTGTATTCTTTTTGCTGTAAATTCTTACTAACACGTTGCATCGAAGCTGAGTGGTTTTCTAGTTCGCTTCGCTGTTCAAATAAACAGGATGGAAAACCACGGGACCTTTTGAGCGTAGGGATGTGTGGCTATTTTGGAATATTTTTCTAGAATCTGAAACGATAAAAATGTGCGCTTGTCATCAAGCGCTTGAACCAAAATGTTAACGCCCATGTATTATGGCTTTGTAAGAAATATATTTGAATACAAAATGTGCAAGTCTTTATTGCAAAGGATAATGGACAAATGCGTAGATTGTGCGCAACAAATGTATACATCATTTTAAGCTTTGGTCCTGTAGACATAAATGCAAACTCATTAAAACGGACCAATGTTATTAATTATTGTGTAACCAAATGGCTTGTAATGCAAGTTGCTTTGTGAGCGTCTGAAGTAAACTTGCCTGTGCATACCTAGGTTAATGTTTCCATCCTGTTTATGGTTGTCTTGCACTGTTTATAATCATGAATTTTTAAACTTTAAAAGTCAAAAATTGTGTTTCTCAGACCACTATATATTCTGACTTTTTTATTTTAGGAATGTGTAAATCGCATCTTGCCTGTTCTCTATATGAAGGATCCTGCTACAAAAATTTGTTTTATGGGGTTTCTACATTGTAGTTTTACAGCTTTTAAGTTGTATATAAATGTGAATATCCTATATATTTTTTTTTATTGCTCTGCACACAGTGAAATTTACTCTTTTACCTAGATTTGAACTCTGGAATTAGCCGTTCCCATCTGTAATCTGAGGAAGGAATGATTGTATGTTTGCATTGTCCAAAGAGAATTGTGCATCTGAAACGCCAAAATTATTTTTGTTAATGGTTATTATGGAAAATTATAAGGCTGTAACGTCAGAGACCACGGATCCTGTTTATAGTAGAGAAAGATGAGTATTATGAAAACTTCTCAGGATTACAAAATTTCAGGAATCCTGTATGTTTTTAAGTCGTATGATAATGTGGTTAGTATTTCTGAAAGTATAAGGACACATTAACCTTGTTTTTAACTGTCCAATTAACTTTTTTTTGCAATTGTTACAGAGCAGGAACGCTTATGGAGCAAAGATTTGGCTATTAATTTGTAGTGCAGCCTCCTGGTATTAAAATACAATATAGGCCTGAGAAACAGAATTTGTCTTTCAGTGCAGTGCTCTGCGTTATAAAATTTTATTATTTTTTGATAGAATTATTGTGTATCTATTATTTAAGTGTGATTAATCGAATGGTTCTTTAGAGATGGTAAAGTTTTCGGTCCATGGGTCAAATCAAGCAAACCGACGAGTGGTTCATTGGTAGGTTATTCAGTGCAATTTGTAGGAAGTTTCAAACTTCAGCACAGAATGTTGGCTTTTAAAACATTCAGAGGGAGAAATTTTAAGAAGTTATTTAAATGTTTATGGACATGCTATTCTATACTCTGGTGGCAACTTACTGCTGAAAGAAGATTGATGTTCTTGATGGAACATCGAACTGATTTACATTTGGGGCATAAATTCTAACCCCTTGGGGGGTGCATTTAGGAACTGTGATTACTGTGCGTGATTTTTTTTTTTTTTAAACTAGCCATTGTTTAATCTGTATAAGCTGTTAGTTTACTCACTGTTTTAAGCAAGTGTTTTACGCAGACGTTGCTTTAAGGTCTAAATGTGATTGAATTTAGGAAAAGGCATGTCATGTCTTACTATACTGAAATTATGATGCAGACAATACTTTGAAATGCCCAAATGATGTGCAGTTACATGGTTTATCAACTGAGCTACTTCATCCTGATTTGTGAAAGAGAAATTCATTTGAACTCTTAAAAGAAAACCCTAGACTTTATCATTATTATGGGAGGGGGTTGTTGGGTGGGGGGTTGGGGAGGTTGCATGCAAACCTTTTCTTATGAGTTATTGCATTTACAATGGAAGACATTTTGTACGCCATAATACAATAAATGGTTTAAATTTTAATCGATTGTTTGGTCTTTTTTTACTGCATTTTAACAAACTGTGAAACGAATCATTCGAATAAGCATATCTCTTCAAACCGCTAGACCAGAAACAAGGAATATAAGTCAAGTATAGTATAAATGTTTGTGTGTATGTATACATATATTTGTGTGTGTGTGTGTATAAGTGTATGTATGTATATTAGCCCGTATTGTTTGTAAAACCAACTTGGGAAACGAGGAGAGGTTACACAAGGGTCTAATGTTAATTAAAAACTGTATATGAAACCATTTATAAATAATGAAGAGACAATTCTTTAAAAAAAAAAAATTCATTCTTTAAACGGAAATGGAATAGTAAAGAACTCAGCATCTAAATTGTAAATTTACTTATTAACGTACTAAATGTTCGAACGACCAGGTTGTATTCACTGCACTAATTTGAGAAGTCGCCCCGCACACATCCACGTTTTTCGCACCCCTCCCCCGTCTTCCCTGTTATAGGAAGTGCTACTTCAATGTACCCAGTTTTTTTCAGCAGTTATCTTGCACTGGATTGGTGCATCTACAAGACGGTGCATAATTGAACCTATGATGATCTTGTGTGGGCGGGCAATCACAGCGAAAGTGGCGTCACTGAAAACTGGAGGGAATTTTAATAAAAAGAAGCGGACATATTTGTAAATGATAAACAACACATTGTCCCTACCTAAGTTTCAGATTTTTTCCACAAGAAAACAATGCGTTTATTGCAGGTACTTCACAAGTTGCAATGATTAACCCTTGTGCAAGATAGATAACATTTTGTAGTTTATCATGAAAGGAGACGGCCAAAGCTAACCTGTAAGAAAACATGCATCCCAATAGGAAGAATCTTGCATTGCAACTATGCAAGGCGGTGAATGACGGAGAACCAAGGTATGGATGTAACGTAAGATTTAAGTTATTTAAATGGCTGTTATCTATTATTATTAGAGTTGTAAAATGTCCTTTCAGCTAACGAAACCACTGACAGACATCCGCGAAGATTCCCTTTTCTCTTTGTTGCGCTATGATGCTATTGAGCATGTCAGCTTTCCTTAGCGCCGAGCTGTTGGGAGTTTCTTGCTAGCTAGTTAACTACAATAACAACTTCTAGTGTTATTCACTATATCGAACATAATGTGTTATGGTCCGCTTCCCCTCCTTGTAGTTTGTAAAAAAATGTTCAAAGGATACATTTTTTTTATGGCCATAATTATCTGAATGGTTAGTAAATCTGACAATTTCAGACACTGACAGTTTTCTTCCTGTGTTTAGAGCTGTGGAGGCTCTCCTATTGCAAGGTGCCAATCCTAACCTGGTACTTCGTAAAGGTGTTGCGGCTGTTCATCTGGCAGTGGGTAAAGAGACCGAGAAGCGGATTCGATGCCTAAAGCTTCTTCTGCAGCACGGCGCTGACCCCAACGTCAGGTGAGCCGAAACTGCAGGTTCTTAAACGTCATGTTTGACGACCTGAACGTTTTGTTCTCTGTTTTTTGGATGCCCTAAAGCGAATGCATCACCATAAAAAAAAAGATACGTCTACGGGCTATGTGTCTGACAATTTTGGGCCTGTTTGTTTTTAAGGTCTGTGGAGGACCTGACACCCCTGCATGTTGCCGCTTTGTGGGGTTGCTACCAAAATCTTAAACTGCTTCTACAGAATGGTGGGAATCCCGGTTTAGAGGACCAGGTGAGAAGGATTAATTTTATTCTACTGCGCCATTAGTTTGTTTTGTTTGGCTGTTTTTAAGACGTTCATTTAAGATTTTGGGACATTTTTGGGAAATTTTTGGAAAAAGAACTAAAACCCAAATTATCATATACTTTCTATATCAGATATGGCAAGGCACTGATTATTTTTACTGATTTGTCTTTTGTGTTGGTTAACCAGGTCTAACAGTTTTTAATGTCATAGAGTGTTTAAATACTCTGGGTCTTTTGGCTCAACCAACATTTGCTATACTTTCAGGTTACAGGGCTACACTAGTCTTCTAAACACAATGTTTGAATTTATCCCCAATAATAGCAATTAAAGACTGATCAGGAAGTACAAGTAAATGCCTTGAGAGACAATTCAGGGCCTCATTGGTTGTTTCATCTGCAGGATGGCAATAAACCAGCTGATTTAGCAAATCAGCAGGAGAACCGCAAATGTGCCCAGCTCCTGAAAGACTACCTTCCCCAGGATGCCACTGAAGCAGAGGATGGGGAAGAGCGTCCACGGTTCCAGTACTGTAAGACATGAGAACCCCCCCCAGAGTAAACAGTGACCAGTGTGACTGACATTCATCTAACACTAGCTTGTTGTCATTTCCTTGCAGCCTTGTATCATGGCCAAGACAGCGGAGCCTCCTTCAGCCTCTCTGGAACAGCAGATAGCAGTGCCGAGAGTCAGAATGTGTCCCTGCTGAGTGATATTGGGGAGGGTCCATTCAGCAGCACTCAACGATCATCCTTCCTGAACCTGTCTGGGATCGGCGGCAGGCTGAGCAGGCCCCGGCTGTCGGGGCTGTCGGACGTCTCGGACCTTCATGTGCGGCAGACTCTAGAATGGGACAGGGGGGCGCCTGACTGGGGTGCCGCTGCTCCGTCAGTGCTAACTAGCACCCGGATTTCGACCGGAGGCCCGAGAGAACCCTGCGGGATCTGGCCCATTCTGGAGGAGGGAGTCTCGCTGGTCAGCTGCGGTCCGAATCCTTTAGTGAGGGATGGGAGACCCGTCGGTGCCGATCCCCTTCAGCCGGATAAACCCAGTTCCTCGCGCCGCGTTAGCCGCAAGAGTGTGAGCTTCAGAGATGTGGATGAGTACTTCCCGGTTTTTAATTCTGTGTCCCCCGGACAGCTTGTGGGCCAGGAGAGTCGCGACTCCCAGAGCAACAGTACGGTTGACCTCTCTGACTACTCCGAGTTCTTGAGTTCAGATCGCATGACGACCGTGCTGTACAATCAGGGAATAGACGTTACGTCGCCTGATCACGTCTTTGTGTTTTCCCGGGACGCCCGTTGCAGTAGTCTTGAGTTGGACGAGACGGTAGTGGGACACGTTCCTATTGAGGGGGAAGAGGAGGGAGACGGCGGGGAGTCTGAAAACCTGAAGGACACCGTTCGGGCACCTTGCAGCTCTGGCAGCAGCAGCAGTGGCAGCCGATACAGCAGCTGCGAAAGCGAACCCTACACCAGTGCTATAGAGGCTTCTCTTCATCACAGACATGTCTCGCCCGAGGGCGATCACGATGAGGAGAGTGCGTTGAGGGCCGAAGATGAAGGCGCTGCTCCTCAGGCAGCCTCCGTTATATCCCTGCATCGCGGTACAGCACTACAACAGCCCCTTACGGCAGCAACAGTAGTGGGCACTGATGCTCTTTATAGTCCTGGAAAAGGGTTAAAAAATTGCTTGGTTTATAAGGGTCATGCAAGAGAGAATGCATCTGTTAAAGAGAGTGTGTGCAGTCCATTCTTGGGCACTCTGCCCTCTCAGAGCAGCACCAAACCTTCAAAAGTAGCCCCAGAGGAGGCAGAGCTTCCTACCTTGGTTAATAGCCTGATGCTGTCTCCCAAAACCCCGCTGGGAAAACATAGAACGCGAACTCCACAAAGTCAAGGGTGCGCATTTTCGGACGACGTTACAGCAGACGGAGCGGAGAAGGTGGCTGAAGCAGACCTAGCAGGGAGAGGGGTCAAGTTCTCCACCAAAGCAGGTGATGCTACCCCTGTATTCGACAGGGAGGTGCCTCTGACTCCAAGCCCTTTTGTCACAGGGAGGACTCGCTCCAGACTGAGCCGCTGCTCCTTTAGAACCAACAGCACCTCGAACCTCTTGCACTACTCCTCCTCATCCTCCTCTCTGTTTGAGGAGAGCTTGCCTACACCCGTGCGTCTGCACCGGCGCAAAACCAAGGCTCGTGACCGAGACGCAACGTCTGGCGGCGTACCAAACAGACTTTGTCACACTCCGAATTTTTCATTATTAGGGACAGACGCCACCTTGGCAAACACCGTAGCACGGGGCTGCTGGGAAGGGCAGACCAGCACTCTTACAGCTGGAGGAAGCCTGAGCTCACAGGAGGGAGATAGCCAAGCAGACACGCAGATTCTCTCTGGCAGCATGGCTGATACAGTCATCATCTCTGGTAGTGTTGCTGATACTGTGATCCTGGAGAAAGAGGGTATTGAAAGTGTGACAGACACCTTACTAAATGATCATGCAAAGACCTGGCCAGACTGTCCCAATAATGATGTCGTAGAAGGAAGTGAATTTCTAACAGATGATCTATCAAGTTCGAATGATGAGGGGTCCAAAGAGAGGATTCGACCTGCTTCACCCAAAGTAGTTTTTAACAGCCCTAAGCCAAGAGTGGAAGAATCTTGGATCGCGGGTTATAAAGTCCCTCAGTCGGAGACTGTGACAGGTACACGGCCAGTAGAAGATGGGCATCATTGCACTTCTCCTGAGCCACAGAAAGATCTGCCCGCATCATCTGGATGCACCCCGCGATACAGCCTCAGCAGGCTGTCTGCCCACCGCAAGTCCCACGGGTTGGCAAACCCATCCTACACTCAAGGCGGGCTGCCTCTCGTTCCGATTGTGGACGAGCCTGTGGAGTACCTCTACACTGACATTGAGCAGGGCCATGAACTGATTGAGTGCCACGTCCCGCCCACTGCAAACACTACCCTCAGCTCCGACCTCAGCACCACGACCAGTGAGGAAACCGTGTTGTATGATTGGCGCTCCCTGCAGCTCAGCGCTGGGGAAGAAAAAGAGAACCATAAACCCCAGGAGGAGGTGCTGCCTGGCACCGGCAATAAAGGGTTGACGGACAAGGAACTGAGGCGCAGGTTGAAGGAGCATGGAGAAGACTCGGGGCCCATCACTCATCTCACCCGGACGTTATACATGCAGAAACTGGAGCGCCTTCAGCAGGAGCCCAAGAGTAAGCAGCCGGCCATGCACAACCCAGGTAGGCCCCTTTGATCGTTTCATTCTGTAATGGAGGTATTCATTTGTCATCCTAGTCCCCTGTCGGGAAACGCCTACATGCTGCTTTGTTTGTATTGCCCCAGGATACAGTGTAGAACTGGCCGTCGCGCTGCACACCTTCACTCTGCCTGACTGCCAGGCCGAGGAACTGGCAATGTGCCAGCAGTTTGACCAACCGGACCAGAACAGGAAGTGGCGGGAGGGAATAATCAAGTCAAGCTTTAACTATCTGCTTCTTGACCCCAGGTGAGCCAGGCTAATTATCGCTTGCCAATGTCTTCTGCAAGAAAAACGGAACACTCTGGTTTAAATAAATTTAAAAAAATAAAAAATGTTCTGTCCCCCACGTCAGAGTGACAAAGAACCTGCCGTACCGCAGTTCGTCTATTTCCACGGCAGAATGCTTCCAGGTTTTTATCAACGCCATCTTCTATGTGGGCAAGGGAAAGCGGTCCCGCCCATACAGCCACTTGTATGAGGCTCTGGAGTACTACAGAGGAGACAAGACCTCTAGGGTAAGACCTTTCACCGGGCTTAAATGCTCTTCAGTATACTTCCTTGAACACTCAGTATTCCCTTCCATTTCAGGTCCATCAGACAAAGGGGTATTTGGCTTCGTATCTGATTTGTGTCCATATGATAAAATATTCCATTCTCAGTCATTTCCCTGTGTACAGTTTGACGGACCGTTTTTCCACTTCTCTCCCTTTGCACGCTGTAGAAAATGTGCTCCAAGCTGCAGCACATCCTGCAGGTGTGGAAAGCAGGTCAGGGGGTCGTCTCTCTGCACTGCTTCCAGAACGTCATCCCAGTGGAGGCCTACACCCGTGAAGCCTGCATGGTGGATGCCATTGGTAAGAGAAGACGACTGCTCTTGCAACTTTTGTGAAACTTCTTGTTTCATGTGATGATGATGATGATGATGAAGATGCCACTGATTAAGGCCCATCTGAATTTTTTTTTCCCTCTTTGTTGATATGAAAATGTGAACAAGAATGATTCCAGGGCGATGTATCGAATTGGTTACTATTTATAAATAACAATTTTAATAGTTCAATGAGGATTATATAAGTTCATAAAATGTAATTATTCTAGTGCTATTAATTGAGGCTATCGGGCTAACGTGGAAAGTGTTACACAATGTTTTCAGTATATGTCGATGTCCAATGCATGACGCTGAAGATGTGAGGGGCTTAATGCAAGGTAAACCGTGAACCGCTTGAACGTGGTCATAAACTGTACCACCCTCAAAGGCTCTGCATTCAGGGTTAAAGGTAAAGGTGATGTTTTTTTTTGGTAACCCCAACGTTTCCTCTCACCTCAGAAATCTCTGTTTTCTTTTCCTCTGCTGCTTTTTAAATCGTTGGCGTCTCCCCCTTTCTGGTGTTTATTTGTGACGCGAAGGCTTGAAGATGCTGACCAACCAAAAGCGAGGGGACTACTACGGCGTGGTGGCGACTTGGCCAATGAAACGCAGACGTGAAATGGGGGTGCGCCTGCTCTACCGTGCCATGCAGATCTTTCTGGCTGAGGGCGAGAGGCAGCTGAGGCCTCCTGACATCCAGGGGGGGCACTGACTTAGTCCTGGACCGAAAAGGGATTCCCGCGCCTCGGCTTTCTGAGGGATTTTATCGGCGTTGCTGTCGCTTGGGCAGATGGTCACGTTTCCAGGCGATTAACATTCGTATGGTCTGACTTCAGTACACCAAACTGGGACGAGTTTCATCACCACACGGGTTTCTGGCCAAAAATAAATCACAGAATTCACCGATAGTCAAAGATAAGGATTCCCAGAGACTGTTTAGCCCCGTTTCAGTGGAATAAAAACTGATCATAAAAACAAATAGCTACTCGTATCATTACAGGACATCGTTCTGAATAAACAATGCTGGGTTGAACACAACAATGGATAGACGATTGTTACGCGTTAATTATTAAATATAGTATTGATGGCTGCAACACCAGGTGCCAGTAAAGCGTGTGGATGTTTATTAGTGCCTCTCGTGTGTGTCAGACAACCCGAGCGTCCAGGGAGTATGAGGCGAATCTGAATTCATTCTTAATGGAATGTATTTGGAGAGCATGGTCAGCGTTCTGTTTATTTCCTATTGACTTAAAGGTGTTTTAATTTAATTTGTGGTACCCTGTCTGTTACTATGCTGTTAGAAACTCAACTCTGGTGTAGGGTTTTTGGCAAGCTAAACTACCAGGGCTCACCTGGGGTACTTGAAGATAAACTAATCAGATCATTAGTAATAGATAACCATAAAGTTTGTAAAAACCGTACCAGTAAAAAAGTGATAATTAAGTATGTCTTCCGGGTTTCTGGGGATAAAAATTAAATAAAGGTATTTTATTGGGTTCTGTGACTGCCTTGAACAAATGTCAAAATTGTGATTTACTTGTGTCTTACTCACAACGGAAAGTTTAAGAAGGTATCTGTGTTTAAGCCACCATCAAATTTTTACAAACACTTATAATGAATTGGGGAAGGGGTGGGGATGTTCAGGCTTTCAAAAAAGTAATTATTCTTAGATCACTGTGAAAATAGAATAGCACAAACGTTTCAAATAATTAGCTATATTGCAAAATTTTGTTCGAATTGTCAGCGTTTGTTAGTAAGTAATCACCAGCCTTTGTCAATTTTATTGCTTTATATTTTCATCAGTTTTACTGTGGAGGCACTGCAGGGAAGCCTGATTTAGTTAAGCTCATGATCCAAGAAGATACTGTGATGCAAGAAGTGTTTAACTACAACCTTTGTAATTTTGTAACCTGGGTGGAAAAGTCTATTGCCACTGACCACATCCACTCACAATTTTTATTTTTGATAGCATTAAACATGCATTGTCATCTGTGTATTTTCTAATGTCCTTGAATAATTTTTTTAAAACTAACTTGTCTTTGCGTCTGTTTGTTTTTAATGAGGTGTATTAGCGCGGGTGATTTTGTCCACTCTCAGAAATAGTGCTGTTTCACATTGCTAACTCTTATATTCAATTTAGACCCCTCAACTTCTTTTGCACATTAACTATTGGAAGGCAGTAACTTTATTCTTGGGAAAAAAATACAGTTTACATATTTAAAATACACCAATGTTCTGTCCTTATATTTTCAACACATTAAGGAGAATGAGTGTACTCTTTGTGGTACTCGGTATCACATTTAGCTCAGGCATAGTGTACTTAGTGTCACATTTGTACCACGGGCAAAGTGTACTCAGTGTCACATTTAGCTCACGCATAGTGTACTTAGTGTCACATTTGTACCACGGGCAAAGTGTACTCAGTGTCACATTTAGCTCAGGCATAGTGTACTTAGTGTCACATTTGTACCACGGGCAAAGTGTACTCAGTGTCACATTTAGC
>JAOYSI010035166.1:5075-29819 GCA_025775065.1 Hiodon alosoides
TGCCAATTTTAATGGTTATAACTTTCTTTAATGGCTAAAAAACTATTAATAGAGAAATTTTTTTTGAAATTTTAAAACCAATTTTTAAATGTGTCCCCCCCCCCCCCCCCCCATACTTTTTATAGCTTAAGTAGTGCTGATTTTCCTACTCGTGCTACTGTCGCTGTTGAAATACACTTGGTGGAAGTAAAAGAGAAAAAAAGAATTGTAAGAATTTCAACGTGAGGCACAATACTGTTCAAATAATTGCCCTAATGCATTGGTCTTTCTAAGGTGTTGAGTAGGAATATTTAACCATCTCTTTTTGTAACGTATAGGAAATTTGTCACAGGCCGAAGGGATTTCTCCATCTTTCTGGTGAAAATGGCTACCAGGCCTAGTTTGTCTATTTCCTTCCTATTTGTCTATTTTTGGCTTCTGCTCTCGACTAGACCTTGTTTGGTTTCTGTTAAGCCTTGGCCACAGGCCGTGTGGAAGGTCAATTATTTTTCTTGTGGCAGTAAGCACGTCCTGAAAAATGTAACCAATATTACAAACTCTCGATTATAAAGTTTAATTAATGCATTCCACATAGGATTTTTTTTTTTTGTTGGTGTTGATTGTAGTGTTTGATACTCAATATTGATGATTACTTATTTCCCTATCCTGGCCTGACAACCCTTCACGGCACTAGACCAGAAAACTCCCCGAACCCCCCCCCCCTCACTAACACTGCACCATGTTGTAGTTTATTAATATTATTTTTGTATCTATTGCGATTGGAACAGGTACCTTTTAAGCTAACATGTGAGCTGCTTATTTTCGATCAATGATACTGCCAGAACTACTCAATAACTTGTTCAGTGAAGCATAAAAATAATTATCAATGTTACTATTGTATTGCTACAGTTACTGTCATGATCCTTATTAGTTGGCTAATTTTGAGCAACAGATCGTTTTGGTAAGCTTTTAAAATTTCATTTTAGTTGTATGGTTGTGGTCTTATTTCACAACGAAGGGCTTGACCAGAGAACGAAGCTGAAAGTAAAGAGCAGAGTTTGCAGTCGTGTTTGTACGATTGGGAAGTGACACGGTGCAGAAATAAAATTTATTCTTTTAGTAATATGGCCTGCTTTCTTTTTTTAGTGTGATTACTGATTTATTATTACTGTTTAGCTGGGAATTTCTTTTTATTTTTTATTGAACATTAATTGCCACAACGTGCACAACTTAATAGCTAGTATTTAACAATAGCTTTAAGTTATCAGAAAAACTTTGTGTTAATAGCCTAATGTCACATTCTTATCGATACACCCTGCTTGGATCCATATAAACTTATAAAGAGATGACATAACTGACTTATGAACCTTTACGAGGATATCCTAATGACAAGAAGTCATTCAACCAAAAATGACATGATCTGAGCGGAATTGGTCAATGGAACCGGAACTTTAAACATACTTAAACTGAATATACCAAAACCAGTACTACTATACAAACTGACATACTATCCAAAGTAGACACCAATACTGTGTCTTCTCTGGACTCCACCTTCGTAAGTGGTAGAATAACAGCAGGACGCCGATATTACATACATTTGAAATGATCAAGGCCTCAATTTACAGTTTCAATTGATTTCGGGATATTAACAGGATCATTATGGTTATTACCAACGTAAACCATTAGCCAAAAGGTAGACATTACGTAGTTAACGGGTAAACACAAGTTTCACATTTTAATATTACTGGAGGCGTAGGCATTTATTCTTAAACGACCATAAAACAGATAACCAAGAAAAATAGAAGGTTAACTGAGCGATGGTCGCAGCGTATCAGGCCAGCTAACTTGCTAGCTCGCTACCGTTGTAGCTAAATTTAGGCATAATGGCATACCGTCAGCAGATATTGTTTGATATCTGTAAGTTAGCAAAAACAAAAATAATATAATGGCAGGTAAATATTACTAGGAAAAATTCTAAACACAAAAAAGTAAAAAAAAAAAAAAAAAAAAAAAAACCTGTACACCAATCTTAAAAATACGGATACACAGAGTTAGGCCGAAATTCTATGCAAACCAACTTTATTGTTCTCCAGCTATAAACAGTCATCGCTGCTCGGTCTGAAATGGCGCTGCTGCAGCGCGAGTCTCTGTGTTGTTCAAAAAGAAATTGATTCGCGGTGTTACCTAAGCGGGTTTTTTCGTTCTCTGATTCTCAGACCCGTGGACCCGGACGCTCCCATACTCCCTCGAACAGTATACGCAGTCGAAAAAATTATATTGGCTACTATTGGAGAATAATTTGCTTCCTTTGCTTAGGCCGAAGTGAGCCCTCGGTACACAGTACGGACACAGACTGCTTGACACGCCTAAATTGGTGTCAATTTGGACTCGGTAGGTTTGGCTGTGTGTATTTTGTTTGGTGGAATTAACTTATTCGGTCACCTTATGACTATTTAATTATTTTTGAAGTCTTAAATCTAACGAATAGAAGAATTCGCGTCTATAAAAATTTATTTTAAAGATAAAAAATAAAGCTAGTGGTGTTTGTTTCTCATGTCAGGGAATTAACTTGGCAGGTACTCAAATTCACTAGAGCATCTCGTAGTTCTCGTATAACTACCTTGGTTTCTATAACTTAAGTTCAGTTAAGTTATTCTATGACTAATAGAAAATAAATAATCTGAAGTAAAATCGGACACAAAACGCCTTTCAACTAAATTGCTTGCTAGCTAACGTTAGCCAATAGCAACTACTAGTCTGTATTAGTCGTTGCTTAAATGATTTAAATAATTATTGAGTCGACATTCAATAATTTTATAAGAATTCCTATGCATGAATTATTGATGACAGAGTGAGGAGACGCCGGTTTGTAGGTGAGTTCTCGCCATATGATAGCCTAGCTACCTACTACGGTTGAAATGTAGTTTTCATCATTCGATTTGTCACCGCTCACTATGTATGCTCTCCTCACGATCCACGTTCATGATTAAATTAGCTGGCCATCCAACTGACTGTCTACATGTCAAAGTAAATAAAGTAGTTTCCAGCAGACTGGTTATCTGTGCTCTGTCCATTAGCTCTTTGTAAACCACTGCAAAATTGAGGACTGCTCAAAGCACCTTCCACCTACAAAATTGGAACAGCATCACGGCAAATTATGCTGTGCGAGTTAACTGGGGTGACGTAATAGCTGTTAAAATTAGAAGGCTAGACGCTAATGACGATTATAGATAAATAGATATTTAAAGATTTTAACAAAAAATATATATTTGTTACAACTACCTTAACCCTTAATAAGTATGGATTTTTAATGTTTAATTTGGATACCTCAGTTTTTGATTACTGATGTTTTTAATTTGTGAAATTTAGTTATTTTAAACTAATTGTTTATTTTCTGTTTAATGGTTTTTCCTATATGTATATTGGATACTTCATGTGTGTGCTGGTCATTTTGTGTATACTCTCCCTGTTTGATTTTGTTAATTGGTAAACGCTGTATCTTGGAATATTTTAATTGGTATCTGTTCCCCTTTCCAACAGACACAAGACCATGATTGACAGAGCGTGGTCACTGTGAGAGCGGAAGCCACTATAACCCAGATCCGGACTCTGTGCTCTTCAAAATCCTGTCTCTGCGTTTAATAAGGGTTAAGTTCGGCATAAGGTCTGACCCTATCTTTCCTACTGAGATACTGGATTGTAATATAGTATAGGGCAGAGCATTTAAACACAGTCCAGGGCATCTCTTCCAGTGATCATGGCATCAGTGCCAGTATACTGCTTGTGCAAGCTGCCCTATGATGTCACCCGTTTCATGATTGAGTGTGACATCTGTCAAGACTGGTTCCATGGAAGGTAATGCAATGTATTATTCTATGTTTCAGTATTTGTATTTAAACATTGCTTTTACTATTATGGTTTTTGTGGAATGTTAATTAAAATGATTTGTGATGAATGTTGTAAGCATGTTTGAATTGCGGGATGCTATGGATAAACGGCTGTTCTCTCCGTAGTTGCGTTGGTGTAGAAGAGGAAAAAGCTGCCGACATTGACCTGTATCACTGTCCCAATTGTCAGGTGACACACGGCCCCTCTGTTAGTAAGTAACTCTATGTACGCTACCCTTCCTGGCCTGGTTTTTGTTTTTTATTGTTTCCAGTTTCTCTCTCTCTCTGTCTGTTAGCATGCTTGTAAAAAAGCATGCACGCAGAATAGCAGGTTGAATTGAAGCAGCAAGTCTGGCCAGAAGCCCTTACAGAAATATACTATACACTTTACATTGTCTTTCTGCCTGACTTTCAGTGCGAAAGCGGCGCGGGGCTCACAAACACGCTGAATCGGTGGGTGGGACGAGAGACACCACTCGCCCGGTGAAGACGGGCAGCTCTCAGTTTGTCCGGGAGTTGCGCTGCCGGACTTTCCCCAGGTGATTCCTCCCCTTCCCAACCGCTGTACTGGTATCCCAGGTAATGCAGACACCCTCGCGTCAACCCGTCTTTTTGCCCCCGCTGTACTACAGTGCGGACGAGGTGTTGCTGAAGCCCTCGGGAGCCCAGTTGACCGTGGAGTTCTTGGAAGAGCGCTCCTTCAGCGTACCTGTGCTGGTGCTGAGGAAGGACGGGCTGGGCATGAGCCTGCCCCCTCCGTCATTTGGCGTGTCTGACGTTGAGCATTATATAGGTGAGCCTAGCGCCTCACGCTCCATTTTAATGATGTGATGTTTTGTCTGTGCGTTTGCCTATCATTAGTATCCATGTTAAAAGTTTGTGGTGTGCCTTTATCCAGGGGCGGAGAAGGAGATTGACGTGATAGATGTGTCCCGTCAGGCAGACCTGAAGATGCGCTTGGGGGATTTTGTTCAGTACTACAACAGCCCAAACAGAGACAGAGTGCTCAATGTCATCAGCCTGGAGTTTTCAGAGACTAGGTACCTGAGATGGGTTTCGGGGGATTATTGTTTGATCCATGGAATATAGTGCAGAGTTTCTCAGTGATTAAATAATGGAAGAGTTTTCTTTGCAATTATATTTTCCATTTTCAAATGTAATGACCCCTTTGAACCAGTAACCCAAGCTTTGTTTTCAGAGGGTTAGGGTTAACGTGGATTTAACGTGAATTCACCAGAATTCTTTGTTGTCTAACTGTATTGTCGAGTCCTATTAAAAATGCAATATTTTGCTTATATTGTTTAAATCTGAAACCATTTGTCA
The DNA here is from genome assembly GCA_025775065.1 of Hiodon alosoides. Classification (NCBI taxonomy): domain Eukaryota; kingdom Metazoa; phylum Chordata; class Actinopteri; order Hiodontiformes; family Hiodontidae; genus Hiodon; species Hiodon alosoides. The sequence goes on from JAOYSI010035166.1 coordinate 10,265, forward strand.
GTGCTACAGAGTTAGTTTTGCTCTAATATGCATTGCAGCTTAATTTGTCATGTAGATAAAATTCCCAGGTACACTCCTTTCTATTCTCTCTTCGATAGGCTCTCTAATCTTGTGGAGACTCCCAAGATCGTGCGAAAGGTTTCCTGGGTGGAGAATCTTTGGCCGGAGGAGTCCGTCTTTGAAAGACCCAATGTGCAGAAGTACTGCCTGATGGGGGTGAAGGACAGCTACACAGACTTCCACATTGACTTTGGGGGAACCTCTGTGTGGTACCATGTACTTCGGGTGAGAGTGATGGGAAGACGGGGAAGTGAGAATGGGATGAGTTTTATCGAGTGATGGAAGGAAGACGTAGAGCTACAGATCCGGTGGTGGAAAGAATGGGTGGAATGGGATCTTGAGGCAGTAAAAATGACCACGCTAAGCCAGTTGCCAGTGTATATCTGACTGGAAATGCTGATCCACAGAGAGTGAAATTAGTCATCAAATAGAAGCCTATTTTGGTCACTATGTCTTTGTGAAATTCTGTTTCTCAGGGAGAGAAGATTTTCTACCTGATCCAGCCCACCCCAGCCAACCTGGCCCTTTTTGAGCGCTGGAGCTCCTCATCCAACCAGAATGAGCTCTTCTTTGGTGATCAGGTGGACATGTGCTACAAGTGCTCTGTCAAGCAGGGAAACACCCTCTTCATACCCACAGGTAGCCGGACCCGGCCCTATGGTGGGAAGGGATGTTCGTGGATTGTGTAGTAACTTGGTGGTTTAATTGTCCAGGTCTTCTGTTGGATCCCTCAGTCTGGAAAGAAGGGCAGGGCGTTGATGTGTGCCTCTTTTACCTGACTGTCTCTTGCTCTCTCAGGATGGATACATGCTGTGCTGACCCCCGTAGACTGCCTGGCATTTGGGGGGAACTTTCTCCACAGCCTCAACATTGACATGCAGCTCCGGTGAGACGGGCTAGGATTAATAGCCTAATTAACATTTTAGCAAAAATGTACAAAATCTATTGCCTGTAAATTGGTAAAAAACTGTTTTTGCTCAGGTGCTTTTCTTTAATGGAGACCGATGGTTAAATGAAGGCGGGGGGATTAAAAAGCGTATTTATCAAAATTTGTCAACATTAGAGTAGTTTTCAGCATGACTAGTTAAAATATGTGAGGTATCATGAAATGCTTCTGGTTAAAGTTAATCAAAACGCAAAATGTTTTTGTAATTGGAGACCATATGCTGAGTTAGAGGGCCAAGCACTATGGTATTTGTTAGGGTTTTAATGCTTTTTTTTCAGCCAAAAATGTTTATAAAACCCTGATGGTTTCTTAAAAACTTGCCGTATTTGGCAGGATTGTCAAGGATCGCCTGCCATGGTGCCAATTGACCACTTGGTGGTGCTATGGCAAACAATTGAAAATACAAACTTAGAAAGCACAGAACTCTTGACCCTTGACTTGGAGCCACAAAACTTGGTACCTTGTTTCCTCTCCTCATAAGGGACAAAGTTGCTTCAGTGACCCGCCATATAAGTCCGCCATCAGATTTTCCGCCATCTATTTTTATTAAAATGCTTAAACTGTCGGGGAGGAGATCGTTTATCATATCGACATGGAACTTAATGTGTTGTGCAGACGCTCCACTTGAATAGTTATCAAAATGAGTTGCGTTAAAAACACAGCCGCAGTTAGGTATATTTATATATATTTTTACTATATTTGTGCGTGATCAAAAAGTGATAACCAATGGGAATTATCGACACAAACTTTGGCACTAGTTCTCATGGTCATACATAAAAAAACTTTGCTGCCATGAGTAACAAGTTTTAGCATAATTGCAATGTTTTGTGTGCCATTGAAATGCCTCCTAAACCGTCTGATATACAGACGTGTAACACTAATTTGTTCCTTCGACATGCTTAAGTTGTACCACGTTGTATTTTTGATTTATTACAAAGCACTTAAATGGGTCTTGGAGGATATTTTTTTTGTATGTACCCGTATTAACGGTCTTCTTTCTAGGCAGTAGGCCAATAAATGTTTAGCATTTGTGCGTAGTATGCAAATTAGGTGGAAAAAAAGACAACTATTTGGAATATCAGCGCAAAGCTTGGTGTTCATGCGTACCGCACAACAAGTTTCTCCCGTGACGTTGTCACTGACTCCTTTTCGTTTTGCGGCTTGTCCCCCTTCACTGCTGCTTGCAGCTGTGTTTTATAATGGGCTCCTCTCTCGGGTGGGGGCTAAGGGCTCTGTGCCGTTTTACCCTTTTTCTCAGAGCGTATGAGATAGAGAAGAGGCTGAGCACTGCAGACCTATTCAAGTTCCCCAACTTTGAGACGGTGTGCTGGTACGTGGGCAAGCATCTGCTCGACACCCTCAGAGGTGAGACATGCTGAAGCAAAGGGCGTGATGGGGCGGTTCGCCACAGGGTCAACGCGCGGCACGCACGTTGGTTTGTACAGAACGGGACCGGTTGGGCCTTCCTGTGTTTATTTGATCGGATGCGCCCCATCCATCTGCAGGCCTGAGGGAAAACCGCAGGCACCCCGCAACCTACTTGGTCCACGGAACCAAGGCTCTCAACAATGCCTTCCGATCCTGGACACACAAAGAGGTCTGGGCTCCGTCGCTCCGCTGTTTGGGCGTTCATCGTGCTGATGTCTGAGAGAGCGTGTGTGTGACAGGGCGTTCTTGCGTTTCCAGGCGCTGTCTGACCACGAGGACGAGATTCCTGAGACCATAAAGACGCAGCAGCTGATTAAGGATCTGGCCAAGGAGATCCGCTTGGTGGAGGGGAGGGGACAGAGTCAGGTAGGCTGTCCTGAGAATTGCTCCACCTTGATGAATCGAGAGTCCAGTTAAGATAAAAACCAGGGTATGGGTCTTAAAATCATACTTTCATCAGTCATAGAAAATGAGAATTGCTCGCCAATGATCTGATCAAAACAGAATACAAAATCTTTGTATGTGGAACATATCTTTTCGTTGCATAATAACCACCATCTTGGCTGTTTGCGTTCATTTTCATGTTGGTTACGGCTTAATACGTTAGCTTTGTATGAATGTTTCACCATAAATCGCTATTTATAACACGATTTGACTTTTGTATTTGAAATGGAAAATTTCTTATTAAAAATGTTATTCCGTTACCATGTTTACATTAATAATGAATCTATAAGAGAGCTTCGTCAAAGGCTGTTTTCAGTTCTCAAATCTACATTTTGTGGAGTTGACCTAATTGTGCTGCTGGTGTCATACTTTACTCGAGGGTATAAAAGCAGGTTTCCATCTGGGATTTGAACTCCCTGACTCATGGGTCTGAAGTGCAGTGCTATAACAAAGGTACCACGTGCTCAACGTCTGCTTGATGCCAGTGTGTCTTGTCTAACGCTGGAGTCTGTCTTGTGAACTCCCTTCAGGAGATCTTCCAGCAGAACCTGGGGAAGACAGGGGCCTCTTTTGGGGGCTCCCGCGGCCTGCCTTCCGCCCACCTCAGCGCCCCAGTGATCGGCCCCCACTCTCCCGGCCGCCCCCCCGGCAGGAAAAGAGGCCCCAAGCCCAAGGAGAAGGCCGGGGGAGGCGGCGGTGCTGGGCCAATGGGGATGAAGAAGAAGGGCAGGAATGGCAGAGAGGGCCAGGCCAAGAGGGGCGCCGGAGAGCTGGATCTGCTGGAGATCCACACCAAGCACACACTGAAGAAGTACCAGCCAGGGAGCAAGGGCAAAAACAAGGTAGCACTTGGATTGACTCAGTCGTTTTTCAACCTCCAGAATCCTATGAACATTCACAGGTCGATGGGAAGAAACATTTCATGCTGGTTACTCATAGGTTTTATTTTTTAGAGTTAGTTACCCTCTGTACTTTTGTAGTTTTAGCAGGTACCCTCTGTACTTTGTAAATTAATATTACTTGCCTGCTGTGTATCCCACCTATGAGGCGCACACCTTTTCCACAGCCATAGTAACCATGAAGAAATTGGCTCCCAGAGAGATTTCTTTCCATTTCATCCCATTGACTTTTAGTGTTGGTCTGCGGAGCAGGTTAAACATGACATTACGAAAGCACATTCCATGACCTCTCCCTTTCTGTCCAGCTGGAGCTGCCTGATGCCTGTCTCGATGACCTGGAAGGGAAACTCAAAAAGGGCAAACTGAAGCTGGTGCTGACCAATGGAAAAATAATAGGGTGAGAAAGAGGCAGCTCAATAACGTATCTGTTCTGTTTGGATTCTTCAGTCAATTATTAAAGTACTGTAACTTCCAAAAGTGGTAATCATTGCCTCGACTGCCAGTACACACGGTGAGGGTGTGGAAGTAAGGATTGTCTCCTCTAATCCTCGTCGCCTTCCAGCCACCCGTGCTTTTACACTCTACAGGCTACACGGCACGCGAGAGCGGTTCAGTGTCCGTTAGAGGAGAGGGACGTCCCTCTCGGTTGCACTGCCAGCCTGCAGGCCCCTGTGAAGTCGTTAGGAGACGTTCATTAGCAAGGATCCGAGGGACCGATTTTTGCCCACCAAGTCACAATTGGTTTAATGACGTGATCTGGGTTCAAACCAGCAAATTCTAGCTCGTAAGGCTCAATCTGCGCTCTACAAAGCGCCTTTACAGACTGAGCCAATCGAGAGGCAATATGCAGCTTTTTAACCGCATTCTCTTTTTTGTTCCTTTGTTGCTTTGAATCCCGACAGGAAGAAGGGTGGTCGGTCGAGCAGCTCTGGTGGGGGGCGTGGCCTAGGTCAGTTCCAGCCCTTGATTGGGCAGGTCAGAGGTATGGGGAGTGCCGCCGTCTCCGACTTCGAATCCGAGGATGAGCTGCAGATTGACGAGACGCCGCCCCCTCGTCGTCGAACTCCTGCTCAGCACAAGAAGAGACTAACTGGTGGGGCACCTGAAATCGGCCTCGCAGCACACACACACACACACACACACACACACTCAAAGCATTTCTGTTTATACTCTACATTTATATGCTGTAACTGAACATTCTTGATGCTGTGCTCAACTAATGCAATCAAAGGTTAAGAATTTGCATTATTAATGTTATTGCGTTAAAAATTTGCATTATAGTAATTGAATGATGCCTGTAATTTTCTCTGCAAGTGCTAAATATGCTAATGTGATTAAAAGCCTTGTTGGCATTTTTCCGTTTTTAATACACGTCTCGCTACTTAAAATACGAGCCCATTTGCTACATATGAATGTATAGTTTGTCCACAGTAGAGATTATCCATAAAAGAATGAAATGTATGTGTGCGCCGCTGTTGTCCGTGCATGTGTATACACTCAACACACACTTGCCTGGCATTCCCTTCACTACTGTTTATGTCTGTCTCTAGCTATTTGTGTACTGTATGCTATTGTCTTCACATGTACTGCCCCCTGCAGGTCTCCCGAGGAAACTTCCCCGGGCCAAGCCTTGTTCTGACCCACATCGTGTTCGAGAGCCAGGAGAGGTGGATTTTGATATTGAGGTGAACTGGACTGCTTCCATTTTCTCCTCTCGCTGACAGTTTCCTGACCGCTTCTACTGCTCAGATTCCGTCTTAATCCTCTCTGACCGTTTCCTGACCGCTTCTACTGCTCACAGATTCCGTCTTCTCCTCTCACTGACCGCTTCTACAGCTCACTGATTCCGTCTTCTCCTCTCACTGACCGTTTCCTGACTGCCTTTACTACTCGCTGCGTTCATCTAATCGCCTCTCTTTGTAGTTTTCAGGCGCTGTTTTCCCTGCTGTAAAATGTAGCATTTAGTATTTTTGTTCTACTTTAATTTACAAGCTTTGCCTGTGCAATATGTTTAATATCCACACGTCGTTTCAAACGTATTACTTGTCCAAGAGTATAGAGCGAATAGAGTGTAGGGCAGAGTCAGGGGGTTGCTGTGGGCTTAAGGTTTTTATGGGAATGCTGCTGTTTTGGCTCTGCACCAGGAGGACTACACTACGGACGAGGACTCTGTGACTGCGCACGGCGTGAAGGTGGGGGCCGGGGGCATCCTCGACTTGCTGAAGGCCAGCAAACAGGTGGCGGGTCTGGACTCCTCCCACAGGTACCATCCGCACGGTCAGGCTCTCTCCATAGGCGGCCTGACGTGGTGTACCGTGTCAGATCTTAAAACCATCTGTTTTTAATATTCAAATGTCCAGTCATTTTAATTATGCCTTAAACATATACCCCGGATCGGCAAGTGTTGAAGCAAGCCATTTTCTGTGGGTTAACCCAGTTCACCAGTCTTTTCAATGGGTGACGCACACACCAAGCCTAAACTGAAAACCTTTAATTTGAATAGATTCTGTACCCTTTCAGAACAGTATTAAAAAAATCAATTATTAAATCAATAAAATAAAGATTGGTGTCAAGTCACCCAAAACAGAAAAAATCTTCTGTTAAGCGTCAGAAGAGCGTCGTGACAACAAAACAAAGGGAAGCTGGGTTGGCGAGAAGGTTTTCTGCTCAGTGGGCGACTGACCTTGGCGTGTCCCTGGATGAGCGGTCTGGGATGAGTACCGCGCGCTAGCTTGGCTCGAGACACAGTTAATTACTGCGGTAGGAAATACCAAGCTGAAATGTGCTACTCAGAACAGACTGGGGAATGGCGTTCGCACAAAAGAACAGGGTAATCTTTACCGCACCTTCTGTTGAACAAAGGCCAAAAATAAAATGTAGCACAAGACTGTAGGGGAAACGGGAATCTGTGTTAGAAGTTTTAAACGGGAGATAGTCCTCAGATTCAGGGAAAAAACCATGTGTATTGCGTAGATGTTTGGTCTTTTGGGCAGTTATTCCTTGTTCTGTACACCTTTATGTTGATCACTTCTGTTAGTTAATAAGATAATTATTGTGATCTTATAACAATTGGTGTAGTTACCAGCCCTAACGACTATGAGCAAGATAATTAATGCAATCTACAAACCTCAAACTGAACCCGTTTAAAATGTAGGGTAATGTACTCTGACCCTCCCTTGCTAGATAATTCATTTGGTTTATCACCATAAAATGGTTTGTTAAGCAGTTGGAAAAACACATTTATTTATTCTAATGGACTAAAAGTTTTTCAAAATTAGACATGTTGTAGCTTAGATAATATCATGTGAATTTCATATTGTGCATATCATTGCAACTGAAACTAAGGATCGTAACAGTTAAATGAAAGCAATGTTAACATCCATTGCATTTCTGAGTTTTATGTAAAAACTTGTCAACCAAGGCTTTACACACTCAGTCTGTGCTGCCAAAGGACACATACTGCGGCTGGATGGCTGTTGTTGGTCTCAGTGTAGAAAATGAATCCACTCTCACCCTCCCCCAGCGAGGAAGCACCTGCCTCTCCCAGTACACGGGATGCCATCCAGGGCATGTTATCCATGGCCAACCCACCCTCTTCCTCTTCCTCCTCATCATCCTCGTCCTCCTCTTCCTCCTCGTCCTCGCCTTCTCTGTCGGGAAGTACCGGTAAAGGGTTGAGCAGAGAGAAAGGAAAACGGGGAGGGGCATCCTGGTGTGAGGGCAGGGCTCTGAAGGCTGGGATTGGCTATGAAAAGAGAGGCTCCTTCCAGCGACCAGGGAAACGGCCAGTTAAGCGTCCTGCCCGTCACCTCCAAGAGGAGGGGGAGGAGAGTCTGGATGAACAGGAAACCCTGGGCACCTGTTTTAAAGACTCCGAATACGGTGAGCATTGTTCAGCATGTGATGTTTGTCTCTGAATGTTTTGTTAAAATACGTTAATAGGGCATGGGTTTCTGTCAGGGAACCCCCTCCTCTCTGTGTACTAAAAGCCCATAAAAATGCTGTTTCTCAGTCTACCCTTCTCTGGAGTCGGATGAGGAAGACCAAGCTCTCAAGTCGAAAATGAAAAGGAAGCGGAACTCTGATGACACGCCGTGGAACCCTAAAGGTTCTTCTGTTATTCCCTTCCCATTCCCATCTTCTAACCGAAAAACGACCGAGCATTTAGTCTGTGAGGCGGGTTTCATAAAACATCAACTTCAACGCCAGTGTCTCTCCCTGTTCCCTCCCCAGCCCGGGTCACCCCCACCTTACCCAAACAAGAGCGCCCTGTGAGAGAGGGTGCGAGGGTGGCGTCCGTGGAGACGGGCCTTGCCGCAGCTGCTGCCAAGCTTGCACAGCAGGTGAGTGAGGGGAAATTACATGTATCGAGTGTGTAGACTGGCACTGAGAACAGATTTACTCTGGTTTGTTCTGCGCAGTCATTAAGAGGCACTCATTGCATACATATACACACACACACACACACTGATGAGCCAAAACATTGTGACCACTCACAGGTGAAGTGAATAACGTCGATCATCTAACAAGGACACATGTCGAGGTCTGGGGTAGATTAGATGGTAAGGGAACAATCAGTTCTCGTAGTCAACGTGTTGGATGCAGGAGAAATGGGCAGGAGTGAAGACCTGAGCGACTTTGACAATTTGGCCCTTGTCATGGCCAGACGACTGGGTCAGAGCATCTCTGAAACAGCATGGCTTGTGGGGTACTCCCGGTCAGCAGTGTTGAGTACCCACCGACAGTGGTCCGAGGAGGGACAAACCACAAACTGGCGTCAGGGTGTTGGGCGCCCAAGGCTCATCGATGCGTGAGGGGAACGATGGCTATCCCGTCTGGTCCGAACCGACAGAAGGTCTACCGTGGCACAAGTCTCAGAAAATTTTAATGACGGTTACGGGAGGAACGTGTCACAACACACAGTGCATCGCACCCTGCTGCTGCCATGTGAGCCCTGTCCACCGTCGAAAGCTCCTACAATGAGCGTCGGAACTGGACCTTGGAGCGGTGGAAGAAGGTGGCCTGGTCTGATGAGTCCCGTTTTCTTTTACATTGTGTGGAAAGCCGTGTACTTGTGCGCCGTTTACCTGGGGAAGTGATGGCCCTAGGAGTCTCTGTGGGAAGACAGCAAGCCGGTGGAGGGAGTGTGATGCTCTGCTGGGAAACCCTGGTTCTGGCCATTCATGTGGACATCAATTTGACACGTGCCACCTACCTAAACGTCATTGCAGACCGGGTACACCCCTTCATGGCATTCATTGATGGCAGTGGCCTCTTTCAGCAGGATAATGCTCCCTGTACTGCACACATTGTTCGGGAATGATTTGAGGAACATGATAAAGAGTTCAAGGTGTTGCCCTGGTCTCTAAATTCCCCAGAGCTCAATCCGATTGAAAATCTGTGGGATGTGCTGGATCGTCCCATCCACGGCGGCTCCACCTTGCAACTTACAGGACTTGAAGGATCTGCTGCTAATGTCTTGGTGCCAGATACCACGGGACACTTTCAGGGGTTATGTGGAGCCCATGCCTTGGCGGGTCGCAATGTTTTGGCTCATCAGTGAATATGCCTCATACTGGCTTGTAATGACACTTTATTTTCTCACTTTTATTTACTACTATACTATTATTACATGGCTTTTTATTTATTTGTCCCCCCAGGAACAACAGAAAACCACCAAGAGGAAATACACCAAAAAACGCCCCCCTGTTGCACCTCAGCTCCAACCGCAGGCTGCTCCCTCTCCAACCTCTCCCTCGGCGCCCTCTGATCCCCCATCTGAATGTGGGCCAGAGGAGAAGAGGGTGGAGGTTTACCCTGCCAGCCTGCTGGACCACGAGTACACGGCGGGGCCCGGCCCCTTTGGAGCGGGGGGGCCTCGAGGAACAGCGGCCATGGCCCCTGGGGTTTTCCTCACCCCTAGACGGCCCTCTCTCTCCCCCCAGAACAGCAGCAGTTTTTCCCCCTCAGCAGCCTCCCCTGCTGGAGGGTCCAGCCCAGGGGCGACTGGTGCAGGACAAGGTACACCCAAACTCACACACTCTCATACATAGATATTTGTATTTTTAAATTAAATTAATTTATTTTTAAAGTGCCATTTAAAATAAATTATGGAATTAACCTTATCTTGGGTCGAAAATGACCCAGTACCCATGTATTTTATATTGTGGTTTTAGTTCTGATTGATCAGGTGTTTGGTTAAAGGCTGTCAGGCCCGAGTATGATTCTTTTGCTGCTCGCTCTCTCCTGACGTGAACCTAAGACGAGGGCTCTCACTCATCCCTCCCTGCTCTTTCTCAGGGAAGCGACCGAAAAAAGGCCTGGCCACAGCCAAGCAGAGGTTGGGGAAAATACTCAAAATCCACCGCAACGGCAAACTTTTGCTGTGAATGGGACCAGCAGAGGGAGCCAAAGGAATGCGAGAGATGAAGCCACCTGCGGACTCCGTAGAGTAACAGCCTGAGGAATCTCAGACGAGATTGAGAAGGTTGGGGAAGTTGGTCTTGGAATCAATGAATCAACTTCCTTCCAGATAAAGATCTCCTCTTTCAACCGTCCTTCCAGAATTACTCCAGCTATCATGACTTGCTGAGTGGAGCTTAAGAAGTTTGTCCTGTAAGATAAAGTGCTCCCAACAAGACTGTACATATGTGTGTGTGTGTGTGTGTGTGTGTGTGTGTGTGTGTGTGTGTGTGTGTGTGTGTGTGTGTGTGTGTGTATGTATATATATATGTGTGTGTGTGTGTGTGTGTGTGTGTGTTTTTAATAATATGTTTAAAATTGCAAGCAAAACAAAAACATTTTGTTAAGGATAGGTGCAGTCTCACAGAAGGTTTGATTCTAGCTTTAGTTTGGGGGAGTCTTTTGTGTCTATGTAGGGATCTGTCCCACAAATTTAATTTATTTTGAATAGATCGAGTCGGAAATGATTTTTCGTACCGTTCTCCCTAATTTGGGATTGGGGCATCTCGGCTTGTCGCTGCGACTCCCCCCTGCGGGTGAGGAAGTACGGCTGTGCTCCTCCAAGCCTCCTGTCTCTCTCCCACACTGCTGTCTGCAAAGCCCGCTGGAGCGCTTCAGTGCCGATTGGAGGCCAGCCTGCAGGCCCCTGGAAAGCAGCAAGCTGAGGGAAGCCCAACCCTTCTATTCCCCCGCTAGCCGGGGTGGTGGTATGCCCTGTGTCGCCGCTTTGCTCCCCTGCTCAAGCTTGGCTAACGGCACAAGCCAACGAACCGGCCTATAGGGCTCAGTCTGTGCTCAGAGGAGCGCGTTATTGGCTGAGCCACTTGGGAGGCTCCATTAAAAAATAATTTTAAAGGGTTAGATTAGTTTTTTGTTTGTGACTGGCCTGAAAAAATGTCCATCATACCTCTCTGTCGAAGTGTGTGTGGCTGTGTGTTTGTTTCTGTTTAGCAGCAGGTAATATTCTTCAGTATAAAAGAGGGGAAAAAATGTCAATTTAAAGACGGATCTCGTCACAACCAACTCAGGCAGATTATGTTCATTTTTTTATTTAAAAACTTAAAAGATTTTATGCAGTTTCTATGTTCTGTTTCCAACTGATTCCCATGTAATACACAATATATAATCGGGCATTAATTACCGTTTTAAAGTAATGTGGGGCTTTTTTTTCTTGACTCGCCTTTTTCGTTTACCCATTTTCACCTCGGGTATTGGATAAAAAATTGTTTATTCCTTTCCATTATTAAGCCTATGTGAATATTAACTTTCTTCAAACGTAAAAGTAATCCCGCTGTTCTGTAATTTAACTTGCGATTTAGTTTTACATTTGACTGCCTTCATTTTAGCAGATTTTAGAACTTGTATATTTCAACTTCAGATTTTCTTTTATCGAATTATCCAAAGCAAGCTGTAAAAAGCTTTGCTTTGTGATGGGCTATTTCCTATTAGTTACATGTACTGTTATCAGATACCGAATCAATACAACCAGGTAATGGCACTTGGTGTTACCGAGTTGAGCCCACAGGGGCTCAAGCCAATGTATATTTGTATAGTGAAGCTTGCAGTTAATTGTAAGAGCGGGGAGTCTTAAACTAAAATGCTTGCAGGATCTGTTGGGTAAAATTAGAACGCCTTAATTGTTTAATTCAAATCATTATGTCGATCATAACTGATCTGATGCTAATTGCGTGGTAGTTCTCTAACTCTGCGGCCCGCAAGGATTGGAATCCGAGAGTCCCGGGTTTGAGATCAAGTAAAGGTGCTCAGTCTGTAAAGGTATTTGCCTGAGTGCAGACAGAGCCCTATGACCTGGTTTGAATCCAGCTCGCGTCACTCATTGATTTTGACCGGGAGATCTCTGATGTGGTGCGCTATAGGCAGAGCGCCACTCAGGGCTGGGGTGGCTAAAATCGGCAGGTCTTTTCTCTGCTACTCTCGAGCGTCTCCTGCCGGCTACCCGGGAACCTGCAGGCTAGCAGTTTTGCCAAGAAAGGCGTGCCCCTCTCCCAGTTACTGCTCCACCTCTCGTGCAAGCTGTGTAGCCTGCAGTGTGGAAAAGTGATGGGCGCCTCGAAGGCGACTAGAATTGGGGGAGACGTAGTACTTCCCCCACCCTCCATGTGTGACGGCAGCATTCCTAGCGGCAAGCTGAGATGCATTGGCACACTTGGCTATCCCAAATTTAGGGTTATGAAGGATAAAAATGAAGGTCTTTGAAATGAGAATGGGTGTAAATAATTGGTGTAAATTTCTTTTTATAGCTTCACAAGGATGCTTTGTTTTGTTTCTCCTTAACATCCCTTATATATTGTGTGTTCTGGGTAAATGTATACAATGTAGAAGAGGAAATATAGGAGTAAGTTATTTAGTAAATATTTTGTTTCTTGTTATGTTTTATTTGTATAATAAAGTTAATACTTTTTGATGAGAGAGCTATGTTACTGCTCAATGTGTTGAATAATGTTTGCTAGTAATGTGCTATTGTTTCAAGTTATTTTATTTTTAAACAAAGAGAAACATTTTTGATTTTCTTGACTTGGTGATTTCATCGTGTGTCACATTGTTTACTCTCCCACCTTTTCTTTTTCTTCTAACGTTAAACGTTCACAACCTCTGGTCCGGTTGCTGGCCGTGCTGTTTGCCCATTGTCAGCTTTGGTGCATTTCTTGAGTTTCCAAATACAAGTTTCCTGACAAGGAGGAAACCCTCTTTGTAGAAACCCTTTGCATCACTTCCACAACACTGTCTATTCAATCTGTGCTCCCTGAAACATGCAACAGTTTCCTGCTTGTGTTCTGTAGAGTAAAAATGTGGTGATACCTGCTTGTATTTAATATATTTTTAAACCTCTACTTCTTTGTGTTACAACTTAAGAACCACCAAAATTGAATCATTTACAAATTTTAAAACAATTTGTAAATGATTGTATGTATCCATTTCTGAATTTGTCAGTAGAGCTCTTCTGTTGACGATTTGTGAAGCACTGATTGGTAGTTTTTTTTTTTTTCCCTTCAGCACAAAGATTCTTCAGCTGGTCTTTCCTTTGTAGCCTAGGGTGCAGTGCTGGGAAGCTGCAATGTCGGCAGTAGATAGTTTAATTGTTTATAAAATTGGCAGTTATTCTGTAAGTTTTAACGTTGTTTTTCTATTAGCTGAGCAGGGGCTGCTAATAGTTGCTGTTCAATCTTTAAAAAAAATGATAAAAGTTTAGTTGGTACAATACTTCCTAGCTAAAGTTAAAAACATTAACGCTGAACCCCCTGTTAATGGAAAATCAATGTTCAATTACTTAAGCTCTTTCTGTCCGTTCAACTGAATCTTAGGTTGGAAAAAGCTTTTTTGTTTTTTTTCCTCCAGAATAGGGTTTTACTGTTTATACTGTTCCTCTCAGGGTTCAATTTGTATTAGACGAAAGATTAGTTGCATTGTATTAACCATTGTGCTTAACAACATTAAAATGTTATCAGAAAAACGCAAAAGCGCTGCATGGATAGTACATCTGTGAAAAGTCTTTTTACTTTATGTTAAACTCAAATTTCTGGAAATATAAATTCCGCTGATTCCGAGATTACTGGAGCTTTGATTTAGGTATGTGGCAGATCCGTACTTCATATCAAGTATCATAACGACCCCAAAGCCAAATGAATATCCATTTTCTGACACCATGTGCAAACGTCCTGATGGATGGTCATTTAAAAACGAGTCTCACGTTATCTTTATTAAAAGGTTTTTTTTTTTTAAACCCTGCAATTGTGTTTACTATATGAGTTTAAAAAAAAAAAATTACGAACACAATTGAAGGAACGTATGAGCTATAATCAGCTAGATTATCAAAGACACTGCAAGAAAATTGCCAAGAGAAACGGTACAGGAAACCCAGGAGGATGCAATTTACAGCCTCAAACGGCCTGCAGATGTCTGTTTAGCAGACTTGCACAGGCAATTTTTTTGTTGCTTCTGCTAATGAAAAAGCTTTATTTTCTGTGACATAACCATGAGTAAGGTAAATTAAGAGATTGAACATAGTTTCAAGGCTGGATTAATCAACCGCAGTGTAGAAACTGGATCTGTTATGATGCTAACAGTGCCTCCGCAGGTTGGTTTCTTCCTTAAAAAAGTATGCGCTGTCACAGAAAAGGTTGCAGTTATAAACTGTTGTTCATTCTTGCGCAAGCACAATATTATGTCGGCATATAAAATCAACAAGTCAGTAATATACAGTCTGAGTTTTGGGCACATTATAATTAGAAATTTGGCAAACGTGCAAAAATATTAGCGTTAGGCATCTGTGTGTATCAGAGAAGGTAAGGTGTCAGCCAGAATCTGGAAGTCTAAGAATGTCGCATCAGTCTTTATCAAAGAAGTCCACAAGTTTGCGCCGGAATAATTTAGGTGGAAATAACTGTAATTTCGCTACTTTCCAGGCTACCTCACTTGTGTCTAACAATGGTATTGAAAAACCGTTGGTTTTAATGCTTCTACAAACACATTGTTGCAGAGTAAGCGTTTTCAGCCACTGTTGTATAAGGGTGAGGTAGACTTCATTGGTTGTTTCCCACGCTATCACCTTTAAAACAATTACTCCAGACGTCAACAATTTTCACATCTGCTGACACTAATGTGCCTTTAAAATTTGCAACAGTTATTAAACTTAGTTCACAGCACCGATGTCTCCATTTACAACTATGCCATCACCCAAGGTGGAGCCAAGTTTTACAGGGCGGTCAAAAAGTAGGTATACAGTTCTTGGAGGAGTCCACTCCCAAATGACCTCTCATTTTAAGCCTTCCAATGTCTCAACATCCACTTGCATTGTAAGTTATTCAGGTAACCACCTATTATCACTTATCCTAAGAGAAAAACTGTGTAAAAGACTGAACACAAATAGCACTCTATATTAGTTTTAGTTTTTATTCGTATTTGTTCAATTGTACAATTACGCTGCCCTGAGATTTCAGCGCCTTCGTGGCTGACTTCAGTCTTCTTGACCAATCTAACTGTAGCTTTATGGATCCAAGGATTACGACAACATGAGAGTGCGCCCTTCGGTTAATATAGGAAGCACCGCCTGATCTCGCGAGCCTTGTGTCTCCTGCTCTCTGGTGTAAGATGGCGGAGGCAAATTAAGCCGTAGCCGGTGGTGAGTATTTGGATTTATTTTTGTGTCGGTGTTCTTCACGGTTTTGATTCAGTATTAAGGAGTATGTGGGCACCATGTCTGCAGTAATGCATGTGTTTGAGGTCCGAGCTACGGTCTTCAAAGAAGGTGCCCAAAATGCCGTTTGTTGCTGGTTAGGTCCTGGCGGACTGCTGTGTAAACCGCCATTTTTAATTTACAATCAGACTGTAAAACTAGTTTAGAAATAGAGTAGTAGAGTGCGGAAGGGGATGTGCTATATACCTACCGACAGACACACACGCGCAGGGCGGGCGAGCTAGGTAAAGTAGATAGAGATGTAGTGGTTGATTGGTACATTAATAGTCTATTGAGAGATTAAGAAAAAATCAAGAAAGTAAACCTAGGTCCTTGGAAGCTTCAAGACTGGAGGACAAGATGCTGACAGTTTCCATTGACAATCTGTTGTGTGAAGAGGAAGCTTCCTAGCCGAAGTTTTATGAGAAGAATAGGCAGGGAAAAGTACAGGACTTAAGGGCAAATTAACTAGTTCGCAATGAACTAAATTTAAGTAATGTTCATAGAACGGAGTGGTGGAGCATAGGTACCCGTTTGCCCTTCGATTAATCAATACAATAGCTAATCGTAGCAATTGTTTGGCCGTTGCGTTTTGGTAGATGCTTGCTAGTCGGCTATACCAGAAACGGAAAAGATGCAGTGATAACGGGATAAGTAGCCGTCTTCTCTGAAGTCGTAACAAGTGGTAAACTAGATAGGTAGGTACCTGATTTTGGATTCTGGTTTGTGCGACACACCACAACCATAGATAGTTTAATGGGCAACCCAATTCTCTTTTTGTTAATGCGTATCTGATCGTACGCGGATACCTAGTGACTTTATTTACATATATGTTATGTCGTTAGTTAAATATTGGTAAAGTCGTATAGTAAAATACAGTTGGAATGAGCCCAGGCGACGAGGGTGGAGTGTGTGGACGTCAATGGGCAATTGCGTCTAAATGGGTTTACTGTCTGTGGTCCTGATTCTCGTTTAAAGGGGGTGTCTACGATGTGGCATGTGGTACGCACCTCGGGGGTGGTTAAAATGAACGAACTCCACTACAGCCCTGCACAAAAATTGACGATAACAAGAACACGCTGTAAAAGGTCTTTTCCCCCAGACACAAGGGCTGTAATTGACCATGATTACTGGTACCCCTGAAAAGCACTTGGAGCAAATAACAGTTGTGCAGATGGGTGTCCCTTTCTGTTGTGTTAATTTCCTATATCATTAACATAATCGCACACTTGTAACATACAAAAGCCAAAAATTTACGTTCTGTTATAAACGGTATATAGTAGTAGTGGGCCAGGATATGAAGTCCCTATTATGCTATAGCTTCTGCGAATTTAAAGGCTAGATTTAGATTAGATAGATAGGTACTTTATTTGTCCCCATGGGGAAATTGCTGCGCTACAGCACTAAATGACACAAAACATAAATAAATCACACAAGTAGTATAAATGGATGCAGTCCATATCAGCTTATTATATGCTAAGTTGTGTTTGTTTAGCGGGCTATTTGGGCCTAGGTTGAACTGAACTGCAAAAAACTTATTTTTAAGCCCATTCACAACATTGGCGAATATCAGTGTGTAGTATTTTACCCTGAGTGAAAATGTAAACTTCTGTTTCACTGGAGCTAGTTTAACTCCATTGAAAAATGAGTTACTTTAAAAGTTTCCAGTAGGCTACAGTCTCAGAATATGGCTTGTGTCAATAAATACTTATTTTAATTGAAAGTTGCGTTACTGTAGTGTAAAATTGACAACGGTCATGTGACTGGATAGTCGCCAATTCGAATACTGAGGAGGACACTAGAGGAAAATATTAATTAGCAGCCAAAAGATTCAGATTCAATTCCCTGGTCTAGCCTACTGTTGTCCCCTTGAGCAAGGCACATAACCCTAGGTAGCTCCAAGGGAACTGCAACTTGGTAGCTTCTGTTTGCTAGTCTCTCTGATATAATACTGGATCCACACTTAAATGGAGGAATGATGTGACATTTCATGAATCTTACTTAGTCTGAAACAAAAAGTACTGTCTATTACGGGCTGCGTCACTCAAGCCAAAATGATCTATGCTTTGATGCAAAAAACAAGGCGCCCGCAATAATGGCGTTTTCTGTGCTTGGAGGTTAATTGTAGAAATCGGTGTTTACGTTAAGGTTAGATATAAAATTCCCACCTGTGGCCAAGGTAACAACTCTGTGGACCAAATGTAGTTCATCCTTAAATATAGTAAGGCGTGTTGCCTTGCGTGTTTACACACTTGAGTCTTGTCCCTGGTACATATTTAATTGCACTCACAATTCAGGACCCAAGATTGGAAAAATTCCTCCTTGTATATACAAAAAATGTTTTCTACAACATATGCACTGTGAGTCAACATTGTTTCTTAATTGTAAGTTATTTCTAACTGCAATTAAAAGCATATAGACTGATACCCTTACTAGTTGGCCTTCTGCTTTTATTCATATAAACTATGACTTGATGTACTGTAGAATAATTATTTTAGCATATTAATTGGCCTAATTGTTGCAGGTTGGATTATCGTATTCTCTGCACACTAGTTTTCATTTTGAAGGTTGACTGCTTTTTTTGGATGTAGTATCATTAAAAGGAGATGAGCTAGAGGCAGCTGAGGTTAACTATGGATGATTACTTTGTTTTAAAATGACATTGCAATCTTTGTGCAAAACCGCTTTCCTTGCTATGGTATAATAAATGGATTGGGTTTCTCAAAATGTAGGAGTCCCCTGCAAACGGTTGCAGTTTTCATGCTGATCAAGTAAGTGTTGAGATTAGCATGAACGTAATTTCCCTGCTTATAATAATGCCTACAACCTGGTGTTTTTAATGCTCTTGTCTCATTTAAAATGCAATACGACATTAATGAACCGTTAATGAACCCTTGATAATCTTGTCCCCAGATTAACCTGTCGAGAGTTTGCCGAATTTTTGGCAGATGCTCCCAAAATGCAATTTATTTCATGATTTGATATCATGATGCGTTGGTGATAGCGTTATGCTTCCAGACAATCTGATATGCTTCAGTTTACTTAGAAACGGTGTGCGTGCGTGCGTGCGTGCGTGCGTGCGTGCGGTAGTATTGCAGTTTCCCCCAGGATAAAGTACTCTACTATTGTTTAAAAAAAAATTATCCTAAAGCAATAAATGCAGTAATTGATTAAATTGTGCGTGGGATTATACATGCTTCTCTCAAGTCTTTAAATAAGGCTGTAGTTTCAGATAGAACTGCCATCTTTAATCAAAAAAGAGGCGGGGCTTAGTGGAACATATCTGAGCTTGTTTATTTTCCCTATAGCTCTTTCTCCATTAAGAATTTGTCTCTATATGTAAAGGTCCTTATGGGATATGTTAAGGAAATGTGACTGCACACCAGTCAAGATATTTCCCCTCAACGTTCAGGAAGCAGAGCAACACACCTGTTAATCCTTACTATAGAAAGGTTCAGTCCTGTAAATTAGCAAAGACGTTATTCAAGATACATGGCATGACCCATGCTGTTAGAAAATGTTGATGTTTTCCCTACCTGATAGAGCAGAGCGTGGCCATTTGAAGGCTTGTGCACTCAGCTCGTTTTTATTCAATGCTAACAAAATCCGCAAATACAGTATTAACTTGAACTTGTCCAGAGTATGAGTGGGACTGAAGCAGGTAGCATCTAGTTCTATCCAACCACGGATTGCAACCCGATGCTACTGATTGGGTTCTGAGGCTGCGTCGGCAGTAATCGTTTAAGCAAGGAAAGCAAAATGAGGATGAGACTTCTGAGGCCTGCCGATATTTGTGGAAGACTGCCCTTTTTCTAGAGATTGTGTCTGTGGATCGAATACCAAATAGTTGTCCCCAAATACCTCTTATTGCCTACGGCTACTTGGGGTTTTTCCAGTTTTGTTTTCATGTTTGGTTAACGTTTCAGCACCCTGCCCCATGGGTGCTGGCTGGCTAGCTTGCCCAGCAGACCATGCCACTGTTCCATTGCATGAACCATTTATGAAATGTATACAATACATTTGTGAAAATGGAGTAATGGATTGATTTTGGTGTGTGTGTGTGTGTGTGTGTGTGTGTGTGTGTGTGTGTGTGTGTGTGTGTGTGTGTGTGTGTGTGTGTGT
>JAOYSI010035177.1:0-29817 GCA_025775065.1 Hiodon alosoides
AATATTATTATAGTAATCAGTAGATAAGATAAGTAATGAGCCAAACCATGACACCATTTTTTAAAGTGTTAGGTACCCTTCTTTTAAATGAAGTCTACAATTCTTAGCAAAATCCACATTAGTACATTACTAATTTACTGGCTATTTGGGCAGTGTAACTAGGAGACATTCTACAAAATGTTTGCATTCTGCAAGGCAAGGTTTTATTAAATAAATAGATAAACATACTTTGATCCCAGAGTTGGGTGCCAGCCACAAAGACAGAGAGCTGATAACACTGTGAATGGTATTACTTTCCATGAGAAGGAAGTATGAACAGGGATTGAAAATGAGACACCAAACTGAAAAAAAACAAAAACAAACTTCACTGTCCTAAGTCCTTTCCACATGTAACCAAGCCAATAGCTATCAAACATCCTTTATGGTGATTAAAAAAAAAATAATTTTTATTGATGTGAGTAAAAAGTTACAATGAAATCTGAAAGTTAAATTACAAATTACACTTGTAGAAATGCATTTTCTAGGGCAGCATTTAATCCAAAAAGTCAAAACATGCTTGAAAAAATATTTTCAGTTACCTATTACCTGGCAGTGCAGTGGGTTCACACTCTGGCTCTGGAGTGGCTATGGAAGTGGAGCTACAGTCCCAGGCTGGCTCCAGAGCCTCTGCTCGAGGTTCGTTCCCCACTGATTCCCCAGCATCAAATGCCTTTATCCAGCACAGTCACCGCTGACACTTCTTATATTGAGTTTGTTTGATTTAATTTATATTACAAGATGACAAAGGATGTGTTTCATTAAATAAGATGAGAAAAAAGGTAATCATCCGTTATCATCTCTGCCTTCAGAAATCCTTACTCCAGCTCCAGGTCTTGGAGTAAACCCAAGCGAACCCTGTACCTCCAGTGAGGGAGAATACACTGGCACCTAGCGGTGAAATAGATGTGTCGAATTTTTGGTTTCCCTCAAGGTGGTGCACTGATCATAGAATCATACATTTGGTGACTGACGTGCTTGCTGTAAATTTGACAACCCAAAATAATTAAAATAAAAAATTCTGAAATATACCTAAATAAAATGTACAAATAGTGTCCCAATCACTCGTACACAAATCTCTTCAGTGTTCACGCAGGGCCAGAAATAGATTTCATTTTGTCTCAGCCTTTCCCACAATGATTTAACAGCCATTTTCATTGTGCAATAGTCAGGCTAGAGGCACTAATGATAGCATAATTATAATGGCCTATCCTTAGAAAAAGCTATTTCATGGTAAAACTCCTAATTAATTTAATTATACTTCATAAAAATATATCTCGCCAAGGTGATCTGTCACAATATTGCAGTGTTGGGTGTAACAGAGTAACACACGTTGTTCATTGTTGAATAAAACATTTTGAACAGTGGATTTTTTTTCTTCTTAGGAAAATGACTTCCTTCTCTACAAATTCTGACCTCAGCATGCCAGAGTAAGGCCAGGAGCAGAAAAAAGAACAAACCACTGCCCTGACTGGCTATCAATTGCGTTTGACATCAGCTATGCCAACAGGTTTAACTCTGGAGCTGAGCACATTTTGGTAAAGTTGATAAATTCCCCAGAACGTATGACACACGGTCCATTTTTCTTCATCCCTTCTTCCTCTCATTCTGACATCATAAGATAATTCTCCCATAGGCTCTGAAGGAGCCAGGCCTAGCCTTGTGATGAGGACTGAGTTAGGCTCTGGCTCTCGCCTTGCTATCTGGGACCCTTCTTGGTCGGGCTGCTCTATGCCCCGACGTTTGTGAAGCCAGTAGAATCATCCGGCGGAAGATCTGCGCCACGCCAAATCTCCCCGTCCCAGGTGTGCTAGCTTTCCTC
This sequence comes from Hiodon alosoides, assembly GCA_025775065.1. Lineage (NCBI taxonomy): Eukaryota > Metazoa > Chordata > Actinopteri > Hiodontiformes > Hiodontidae > Hiodon > Hiodon alosoides. Next base: position 1,859 of record JAOYSI010035177.1, read on the forward strand.
CCCTCTACCTCTCAGTATGTAGATCTTTAGTGAATCCCCCCCCTTCCCCCCATGGCGTTCACGATGAGGACGTAGCTGGTGCAGACTCTCCTGAAGCTGTTGCAGGTCTTCTGCCTCTCATGCCCTCAGCTCTCCATTATCAGAGTCACACCTCCTGCATCTCAGAACTTCTCATTGGATAGTGGCTGCAAAATAAATTGTCTCCTGTTAATATACATTACTCCTCACCATGATAAATGTGTATTGCCTTTGCTTAACTTAAAAAAAATACATCAAAATAGCATATCATGACATGTATAAAATCTGTATTCCACCTTTTTAATAGTCTTCTGTGATCCTGATTTAGGACATTCTGTCTGTGGCTATACTTCATTCTTTCAGAGCAGAAAGGTAATTAACCTGCTGCCCTGAACTTGAGTGAGCGGTATCTTACAAAGTTAAATGAATGAGTAAATTGACTGTGTGAGAAACCAGCCTTGCTTCTGATTTCCATAAGAGGGCAGGCTTTACAAACTTTTACAAATAGCAAGCTACTGGAATGGTTTACTCCATTCTTGCCAAAAAAAAATGTTCCTTTATCTATGAAGGAATGTGCAATCATCTCAGTCAACTGGAAAATACCAAAATACAAATGTCTTATAGTGACTAGTAATCGTAAAGATTTGTTGTTCAGCTGACGGCAGTATGGTTTGACTTATGGTGCTATTTTCATAATTAAAATAAAAATCCACCATTTATATAACCATGTATACATTAAAATAGTGCCAAAAATGACAACAATTACATTATTAATATAATCCAGACCATGCCATCAGAAAGACAGACGCAAACCTTGAGGTGGTGGATAGGCTATTCTTAATTGTAGGGGCAATTATGAAGCCGATTTCATAGGGCATAGCGAAATATGATGTCATTTTATAAGAAGCTAAATAGTATTGTAAACGTTAATTCACCAAGAAAAAGCAACAGGCTGATATGGCAGTCAATCAATGATCTGCAAAACGTGAACACAAAATCGATGGTCTTCCCCTTTTGGCAATCGATTCAAATGAGTGGTGCGTGCTAAAGATGGGTTAGAAATGGGTTAGCTTACCTGTATCTGCTTTAATCTTTTAAATGCTTTTAGTAACGACAACTTCACATAAGACAACACAAGCAGTGTTTTGAATGCAGTTTGCAGCTATAATAATATTTTCATGGGAGGTCATTTGTGCATGTTTATTGTAGCACAGGCCCAAATTTGTCTGGTAGTTAGCTGAAAGCATTTTACACAAATTGCAGTAGAATGTAAGCTAAATGTATCCATATAGAAAGGTTTACTGCACTACTCCCAATGTTTGTGTTGTGTTATTGTCAAGTATGATTGTTGATACCCAATAAAACTAGCAAGCTGCTTCCTTTGCATTCCTTTAACTTGGCAAATCATGGTGGTTTGAAACTACTCTTATAAAGACAAATATTGATTCACACATAGAAATATCAAATAAGACATGATGATAAAATCAATTTGTATTTATTATAATAGATTGTATAAATCTACCTGTCGGCCAGCATCCTAAGGCACAGTAATGGGACAAGATCCCAAATGACAGCATATGCAATCACTGCCAAGCAATCTTCTCAGGTGGACTGTGATGGGCACTGATGCTTCTTGTGACTTTTAGAGTATTTAACTATTTAACAAAAGCAGTATTGTATGTTTTCTGAGATATGCATAGACATGTGTGCATGTGCCCTTGTTTCATTGTGAGTGGAGGTGCAGCTTTTATTTGGATATTGTGCAGTTCAGAGGCAGCGAGGCATGAGCAAGACGATCTGACTCCAAACCCAGAAAAATTCACCCCCTTCCCCTCCCGCATATGCCCTTCTGCAAATGATGCTTCAGAAAAGCGATAGATGACACATATCAGTGTTTGTCCATTCTGGTTCTGAGATCCGGGTATTCCATAGGGGTTGACATCTGTCTTCATTATTTATCTTTTTCACTTTCTCCCTTCTTCCAGGAAGAAAAACACACAAAAAAAAAGGTATAAATTAACATCCTTTCCTTTTCCTCATTGATGGGGGTGCGTAGTTATTTCCTCTGTTTCAATAACGTGAATAGATGTCCTCACTATGCTTTGGATCCCTCCAGGAACAGCAGATTCTCAATAAAAATAATACTAGGCAACATTAAATACAAAGGTTGACCCATATTGACTGCATTATATTAATTTGCAGTTCTTTGTTTATGGCTTTGTGTTTCTCAAATTAAACACAATATTACATTAATAAATGTAATAATGCTGTAAGTAATGATCATAGTACTTACTGAATGATCACACTATGAACTTTCCTTTTCTGTGCCTTTCCCTCTCAATCTCTTCAAAGTGTAAATATATCTGCATTTTTGTTTCTACTGCATTCTACTTGCATATGCAGTGCCATGGGGCTTTCATTTAATTATTAATACTCTAATTGTTCTCAGGCGACCCCGGAGTGATTCAAGGACATTTCTTCTGAAAAAATAAAATCTAATCATAGCAAGTTTATGATTCAACCATCCATTTTAATTTAATTGAGGACGAGTGAGATTGAGACAAACATGATAGGAAAAAAAATGTTATAGTAATATTTCTTATTACAGCTTTACTCTTAAAAATGACAATATGGATCCGCATGAATAAATACTTTTGGCGACATCATTCATTTTATGCTTACTAATTGCAACAAAGCTATAGAAAACAGCCTTCCTAGCTCTGTTAGGAAAAGTCAGGGGTTAAATCAAATTGGAATTGATAAAATAGTTTAGGTCATCCAAAAAAAACAACCCTTGGACCTATCATTTAGTACCATGTTCCTAGTTTACTCTATCGCCCTTGTTCCTGCAAGACTTGACGCAATGGACTTGTTAACAAACTGTTGAAAGTTTCACCCTAGGAAAAAACTTTAAAAATAGCAAGCACATGTTTTCAGAATTCAAAAAGGAATGCAGGTCAACCCTTTTGTAAAGATCTTTACTCAAAAATATTTATTGCAAACAGCAAAAAGAAACGGTTATTTTGAGTTTTTTTGCTACTTGCTACGTTAAATCAAGGACTACACAGACACAAAACAATTTTAAAGAATCAAATAATATATTTATATGCATAATCTTTCTAGTACTGTCTTGCTCTTCGTGCATGCTAAATGGCGTTTATTGATTTTTAGGAAAGAATGATTCTCATCAGTTTGATCCTCCTTTTTTGAGTGGAATTCATTTTGGTGGGTTATACAATGAACTTGCCATTCTTTGAAATGTATTGCGCTATGTCAAACTCATAGCTATAAAGTTGACATAAGTATTTTTAGCATAAATCTTGGATTTGTTCTGTCGTGGACACTCAATATTTTTATTAACAGGTGATATTAATAGCGATATTGCGTGGCCACGACTTAGTAACACGTGTGAACGAGATTATTAAATTGTGGGAACGAGGTTATTAAATTGTGTGGACGAGATTATGAAGTCGTGGCCAGTCAATATTTTGTATTAACAGGTGATGTCACCAGAGGGGCTCCATAGCGCAGTGACCGTACGACAAGCTGTTCAATCCGCACCTCTTTAGTTTACGGTGAGTAGTGAGATTAGGTTTAGATTATTAGATTATTAGATTATTATTTAGATTATTTGTTAGAGCTTGAAATTTGTAACATCATTTAAAAATATTTTTTGCATTTGAAAAGTTCTCTGTCTGGTGGAAACAATCCATTTTTCAGAAAAATGCATAACCCATTTTAACATAAATCCAAGCCCCTATATTTCAAGTCTGTATCTCCATCCTGTTTTATTTTGTTCTCAAAAACAAAAGCACATCATAAACTTCAATGTGAAAGGCCTCTCTTTCAGGATTCACCTGGATATTGGGTTATTTTGTATTCCCTTGATGTTCATGGTAACACACACCGAAAGATGTAACAGGCAACTGTTCTGCCGTTGGGAAATTTGTTGAGATCAGTGGAATAACCAAAAAGAGTTAAGTCGACCAATTTTGTGTGCAGTCTCCTCTTTAATTTCTCAGCCTCTCTATTCCCTGAAAAGAAATAAAGGGATTTTAGGAGATGGAATTTTATTACAGCCTGACTGATACCAGATTTAACTTTTTTTTAAAGCCAATGAGAAGAAAGCAAATCTAACTTACATTTCTTACTGAGCAAAATTTATTTCGATTTAAAACAAGTAATAATCATTTACTGTAAATTATTGTTATAATTATTGATATTAGTACTCCTCTATCTACGCAATACAAATGTTGACTAATATTTGTCCACGCATAATAACTTATTCTGATGTGTCTGTTTTCATTTATTGCAGTATTCAATGAATGCAGTATGCAACGAATGCTGTATGCAATTAACTTTCAGAGCTTTCAGCGCACTGATCTTTTTCTGGATTATTTCACTTCATCCAAAATTCTTTACCATTAGCTAGCTAATAGCTTACTACTCAAACGTTCACCAAACGATTGAGTGTGATACATGTAAAAGTGCAAATTAATAATTTCCACTGTAGCAAATTTAACATAACGCTGCTGTTGACTGTCAGATTTTGTTGACGCGAGTGTTTGTCGGATAATGATGGGCAGTGAACTGTTAAACTGTCAATTTATGCATCACATGGCAGTTAACTGCGCATTAATCCACATTAGCCTTATATTAGAGCTTCCTCTTACGGTCCTTTTGAGAATTGCACAACAAATTGCCATGGCATGAAACTTACTGAAATAACAACAGATTTTCGAGTATGTATAATTATCGGTGGCATAATAATGCCAATAATATTTGTAAACCGATGGATTGGTCGGGCTCTAATTTTTAGGAGTGCTGGGCTCTTGACTACAGGATTTCAAGTCCCATTTATATGTGGAGTACTGCTAAAGTGGACTTGATCACAGCCACTCAACCACAATTGTTCCAGTAAAAGCTTGGCTTTGCAAATGGGCAAAGAGAAGTAAAACCGCTGTCATCGCAAGCTCCCTCTCAGTAAGGGTGTCAGTTGAAGCAAATAAATTAGCTAATGCGAGCAACAAACAAATTAAGTGAATCATGATTAGCTTTATTATTTAAAATAAATATGTCACTTGAATGAGCAGTTTTGCTCCAGGACCTTAATCAACTAACAACAGTTTTGTTTTGTTTCCCCACATTAGAGGACAGATAATTAACTGAATAAAAAAAGTGAATCATTTAGTCTTTAAATACTATTATTATTACTTATTATTATACTATTACTAGCAGCTGTAGTTTGTCATACGTTCAGTGTGCCTGACTGAAAGTGAAGAAAATAGGTCACTTTAGGGCTACACAACCACATAAGGTGACTTCCACCAATGGGCGGAAAAGGATACGGCCATCTTCAGAAAGAACAAACTCTGTTATATAATGTAGTGTAGCTATTCACCAGTTGTATGGGAGCATATTGCTCGTAAACACATGTGCAGTATAAAGGGACATCATCTACTACCAGGTGAATTAGGTTTTTGCATCCAGAAACTGTTTGAGATTTACATTTGACAATACCCGCTAGCATTCAAGCAAAGAATGTACTGAAAAAGGCCTACTGCAGTTCACCCCATTCTACTAAGGCAACCCTGTAGCCCTTTGTCAATTTTTTTTTGCCATTCTTTGGATAAGCCTGCCCCCACAGCTCACAAACAGCTCCTCATAAAGCTTCTTATAAAGCCATACTTTACATTTATTAATCCATATCTTTCCATTCAGTTTTCCCGTGTTCGGTGTTTACGTCTTTTTTGTTGTCCTAATATCAGCGGCCCCTTGGTATATTAGACACGCATGGTGAAAGCGGCGTCTACCAACATTCATGGCAGCCTGGTTGGTGGCGGCCTGTCGGAGCTTAAGTTCAGATGTGCAGCCGCTTAGCTCCAGCATCTCTCTGCATCTGCTGGCACACACACAAAAAAGGCATGGGGGTATAGGCAGTCTGAGCAGGGCTTGGGCTGTACAAACATATAGGACATAGGACTCATAGGACACATGGGTGAAATACGCTAATGAATACATTCTAATCATGCTCCATTAAATGATAATCACGAGGATAATCATTCATGTGGTGAAAAAGAGGATTGCACATGAACATTCCTTGTGCAATCCTCCTTATTATTATACTATTTATTACACAATTATTGCACATCGAGAAATCGAGGCTTTAGGTTGCAGTCAGGGTTGAAATCCCCTTCACATCCCCACCATTTTCTATTGTAAATGTTATACCATTACAAAACAAATGCTATGTATGCTGCATGCTATTAATAAACATAATAGCATGGTAGAGTTAACCCTCGTCTTTGATTAAGTAAATATATTTTCAGCATCTGTGGGCTTTTTCTCCAGGCAACATGATCTGTGTACAGCACAAACATCCTCAGGGGAGTAGCCATTTGACAAGTGTTTTTTTTTTTTTTTGTTTAATTTTTTTTTTATTGTTATTATTAAAATTTACAAATTTAAACTATTTATTTCTCTTCTTTTCTTTTAACGAAATGCAACTTCAATATCATAAATCCAAATTTTGAAACTCCCTATTTAATTGTGCTTTATTTTTAAGTTATATTAAGTTATATTTGTGAAGAAAAACAGCTCTTATCATGTTACCACACACAATGTCCAATAGAATGGCAAATTTAACACAATTGTCTCAAAAACAAAATGCTGGATAATACATACACACATACATACACACACACACACACAAACACAAATATATATTTAATTTCCAGCACTTTCTGTCAGTGTAAAATCAGTGTCACTTTTGGAACTAACAGAAACAATTTATGCTTAAATAAGGTGTCACATGGGTCTGCCAATTTGAACAACAAGAACAAGAAGTGGGATGGCTTTAAGCAGGGGGAACTAGACAAGGATATATTTCACTTCTTGTAGTGGAAAGTCAAACATAGGAAAACTCAGAGAGTGGGAAAACTCAACCCCCCCTACTCTTGTCATACTTTGAATTGAAGTATATTTGCGGTACACCCTAGGGGCCAAACAATGAGTTAATTAACTGTAATGTAAATGTAAAATGTATAATTTTTTAAATGAATTTAAGTTCTTCTTAAACGCCATCCACTCTCTTTACATTATTTAGGCCCAGATGGACAGATGGAGACCCCTTGAATTAAAAAAAAATGTTATATTACAAATGATACTTTGTCACCTAAAAAATGTGTTGCTGTCTCCAAAAAATCTTCTTGGTACTTCTTCCTTTCCGCAGTCACATGTCTTTGTGGCACTATTTCTCCATAGTGGCCTTTCTGTGGTGGAATAAGCTTGCATTCACAATTTTTAAAAAGAGCCAATAAACCATATTTTGAACAGCTTTTAAAGCATTACATTTACATTTACATTTTTGGCATTTAGCCAGCTCTTATTCAGAACGATGTATAAAATTGCTGTAGTTTTAGGGCTTAAAGTGCAATACAAAACAGAGCTATCTGGCCCTAGTGACAATTACTGAGAGTAATTACTGAGAGTAATTGTCAGGGATAACTGACAATTACTGCAGCAACCTCTTCAACTATTTACAGAATCCCATCATGTTTGCTACTTAGCACTATTTCTGTAGTCAGAAACTGACTATTTTTTTAAAATGCAGTATGTTGTGTCACAACATGTGGGAGGTCCTACAGGACAAGCAGAACACAATGCAATGTAATTAGTGAAAATAAGTCTTTAAATACGGTACTTTAAAGTTCTCAGAAGGGGGTGCTTAGGGGGAGAAATCACCAACAACAAAAAAGCCTATTCACTAGAAGTCCCTAGGGTCAACGCAGGTCTAGTCCTCCCTGCCAGTCCGACTCGCCATTGCCTCAAAATCAAGTTACTCAGTTTCCAAAGACTCTGCTGGTTTGTCAGTTCGCTGTCGTAAGCTGACATCTGTAAGCCTTGTTCCTCTTGGATACACATAGCCCTCCAAAAAACTGCTCGCTCTCATAACACTGACTTTCCCATGATTAACTCAATAAGAAGCTTTTTTTTTTATATTCCAAGTTTTTTAGTCTTGGAATATATCCCAATTTAACTGTGCCACATTGGCCTTAGATAAGGCCATTAATAAAACCTATAAAAAACAACAGAGAAATGTTAATTTAATATTTATTAATGTTCTTTTAATATTGCAGTTAAAAAATTTCTGAGACCCACAGAGTCTTAGTCAAAACCTCAAAATTCGCTCAGATGGTGAATCATTTAGTCCCTTCATCTCTGTTTTTTTTTAGTTCCCCTGACTGGGGGCTGGAGCTCCCTAAGGCCAGTGGCCTGTCACATGAGGCGCCCATTGAGCTCCCTATGTTTCTGATGCGATTTGTGGGCCATGCTGGATGCACGGCAATGCATCGCAGCACAACAATCACAATTCTTCCAGCTGTCATTTCATTAAGTGCCCGCCAGCAACTCTAATCATGCCCCTGAAATTACTACTATCACAGGCAGTTTTTCTCCTTCCAAACAGCAAAAGCCAGCTTCTTCTTATGAAATTTATTTATTTATTTTATAATTAAAAGGGCCTTTTATTAAAGTTTTTTTTTCATTGAAACCAAATCATATATTTTACAAATGGGTACATAATTGCCTTGTGACCCTCAATTGGATAAGCGGTTAAGGAAAATGGATGCATGAATGAACTGTACATATACAGAAAAGCACAGTAATGCACAGAATATTTTACAGTAAGTACAACACAGACCACTTAACTCACCCACTGATCGATATGTTTGGTCCATCTCCACAACAGTTTATTTACCGGAGTACCTTTAGAGTTATGACATTTTGAATTGAACAGATAACGTTTTTTTGTTTTTTTTTCTTATACACTGAAGTGAATATAAGCAGTCTGGGTATGGTCATTGACATTACCTTATCCGTTGACAACAAATTCTGCATTGATATAAATACTAATCTATGGCCCTCGCCAGGTAAGACGTTTACAGCATAGGTGCTGTGGTATGTGGTTTGGTCCTTCAGCTGCTCAACATGATATAGAGCACACTTGCAACCATAGGCTAGAGTCCTGATATCAAGTTTGGTCAACCTTGGTCTCATAGATCACCACTATGCCGATTCTTCTCATGAGTTGTCATTCAGAAAACATGGAACGAGGCAGTTGATTGATTAGGGATAAACGTTAACCTTACTTAGAAACTAAATCTAAAAGCCTACAGAAAGTTTTCTACATGTCTATGAGCAGCATTTGAAACTTTGACAGAATTATAGGAATGACAATTTACATGACTAAATACTAGTAGTTACTGCTTAAATAAATGCGTAACTATGAAACATTACAGTCTTATGTATAGTTGTACTTAATGAGAAACTGTTTCATCGCAGTCAATTCTAATACTATTGTGCACTCAGTATTGAGAGGAAAGGTCAGACAGGCGTGGGTCATGTACCAGCAGGACAGAGAAATCAAGATTGGGCAAAGACGTGGACAAAAGCAATGGTCAGGAAAACAGAGTAGGCAAGGCAAGGCAAGGCAAGGCAAGGCAAGGCAAGGCAAGGCAAGGCAAGGCAAGGCAAGGCAAGGCAAGGCAAGGCCACTCAGCGACGCCATAGAAAAACTAACAAGACTTCACAAAAAGTGAGGGTTAGTGAGGGGCTTATATGTGGAACAGAAAACTAAGTTGGAAGGTGCAGGGCCAATGGGAGCAGAAGGTGATTGAACCCGTGCACATGGGCTTCAGGAATGTTAATTGAATGATTAGTAGAAACGAGTTGGGAGAAGTGACTGAAGAACTGGACACTATGCAAATATGTAGTGTTAGGAGACACTGTGTTAAGTTTTTACATACTTTTTTAAACCTTGGTGTAAAGTATAAGTTGCAGGCAACTCTTTCATGATTGGGAAGGTCATTCCACAGCGCGTGGACTTTGTAACTAAACTTTGTTGTTTACTACAAGTTAAATGGTGTCCTGGGACCAGAGCGTATGAGATGGTGTATAAATTGTAAATAGTTTTTATTTGTAGGCTAGGACCTTTACTTCTTTTTTAAGTAAGGAGAAATGTGTGGTAAATCAGTGCAAGGACACTAGAACAGGAATTATTTGTGTTTGTGTATTTTTTTAATTATTTTTTTTATGAGAGGATGGTAGCAGAAGTCAGGACAGAATGTAGTTAGGGGTATTCGTTAATGAGCCATTACAGTAATTTAGCCTTCAAATGACAAGGGCACACCGAACGTGCAACCAACCCTGCAACATGGAGGGACAATCTGGAAGTGCAGATGGACTAATCCACCTGCAAGTCATTGGTCATTTAACATACTGCAGCCTGTGCAGCCTATACAGGAGGTTCAATGCCGTTTGAAGGAAACATCCCTCCCAACAGCACCGCAAACAGACGCAAAATTCGTAAATTTAAAGATAGCAAGTACATTTGAACATGTTATGAATGCATATAATTAGACATGCACCAGACAAATTCCAAGGGTATTTATGTAAAGATATCAGACATTTTCACAATTTATGATTGTTCTGGTGAGGATAATAAAGCTTTATAGAAAACAGATAAATTACATTCTTGAAGACATGTGGACACTTTTCTTACCATTTGAACATTTATAAAGAAGTTAAGCAAACTATAGGCACATTTTTCACAAAAAACAAGTGTGAAACTATTATTTTTAAGGAAGTCCCTGGTTGTATGATATTGTTAACTTTCTGAGGGCACTGTACAACAACTTGCTGTGTAATTTAAGAAGATTTCCGGTACCTAGAAGATGTTTGAGTAGCCCCAAGCATTTTACATTCAGATCCCCCAGAAGGTTGCCACAGGGGTAGGGATGACGATGTGCAAGGCTTTGCTATTCAGCTAAAATATGAATTACATGCAATTAAACACACTGAATTTTCATGGCAACGACACTCCCCACCATTTAGTTTAATTCTTGACTGCCAGTCGTTTTTTTGGAATATCAGTATGTGAATATGAATTGTTAGTTATGTGATAGTGTTCACAAATGAAAATCTGAGGTTGACTTGAATAAAAGCAGAGAAAATTTTTTTAATTATGGCATATGGTTTTGCTTCGATTGCAGTCAACAGCAAAATTCAGCCACAGCGTGTGTTTTGTGGTGAAACTTTAGCCAAATCTCTGCCTTCCTACCATCAATTTCTTTCCATATAAAAAAAAAAAAATATTAATGTCAATCAATTTCTTGTTTGCAATCCGGTTCTTATGTACTCCAGCTTTACAAGACGACGGACATATCACAAGCTGCTACTTTAAGTCTGTATGAACGAAGTATGAATGTATTCTGTATAAATGAAGGTGATGTCATTTAAATTTAAACTCCCTTTCGGGAGGCGAGGTGCAACCCAATTTTATCTTGGTGGAGGGGCTCAGATCAAAAAGTATGGAAACCTCTGCCATAAGTTTTTGTATTTTCAGGCACAATTCAGGAATGTAATACTATCGCGATTTAATATTATCATATATAGTTTAACTATTTGAGAAATATTTGATATAGGTGGAATAAAAATAATTATGCATAAAAAAATTAATCTAACGCACAATAATTTACTAATTCAGGATCTCAAATATGGCACTCTCCCTGTTAGTCACACATTGTCATCAAAGTCAGGTAGGATAATGGAAATATTGTTTTATTTAGCATCTCATTATTACATATTAGCATAATTTAACATATGTCATCTTTCAGGCAGAATCTACAGAAAGCATGGCCAGTATTTCTTGAAGAAATTAAATTGTTTTGACGATGTTACTCAGATGCTACAGACATATAGACAATTGTACTTATGTTTAAAGTAGGATTAAGTCTATAGAATAGTCTGACTATTTATCTGAAATAGTTAAACACAGCAAGGGTAGAAGCTGCGTTTGTAGTTAAGTAATCACCTGTTTTAAGTAAATTCTCTGCTGCAGATTGTTCGAACTGCAATAGGTGGTTAGGGATTTACCAGAGGCAGAATTGCATTTTAGCAATATTTTAAAGCTGTCAGTTAATAGAATGAACAATGGCCAAGGTGGCTGAATGGAAAGAGAGGAAATTGAAGAAGCTTGGCACTGTGCATAACGAAAGCAGTAGGAACTGAGACTTCTAGTAGACAGATATTTTTTTAACCCAGTGAAGAATTATTTGTAATGTATGAGTCCCTGCCAAATCTGAAAACAGCGCTCACCAAGTTTAACACGGTTGTCTGCCAGTACAGTCTTTGAACGTATGTTTAGAGTTGGCAGAGACATTTCCTATCCCAAACAAAACAGTAACAATAATGAAATATTTTCCCTTGATTGATTTAGCAATTATTGATGCAACTGTAATATTAACAAAACTTTACTCGAGAAAATAACAGCATACATGCCAGTGAGACAAATACTACTACCAATAATAATTATAGTAATTATTCATATATCAAATTCAGGGTAAGTTTTATTGAAAATAGTGTGCTTATATTCTGTCGTGTCTATTTTGGGAGAAAATACCCTGAAACTCGCTTAGTTTGTTTACATACATAACTTGAGTTCAGTAGACAGGTTGACTGTAATGGAGCAGTGTGCCCTTAAAAAAACCAATAGCCGAACAGAGAAGTCACAGATGCGACATAGCGAGGAGAGTGAATGAAAGCTGTCCTGGAGTAGGTAAGATGTAAAGTAATGATAAACCATGCTTTATATTGAAACAAAATAAGGAAATAAGGAAGGGGCCACAAATGAGTAAAAAGAAGGAAACATTTTAAGGGTACCAAGTAAAACAAGATATTTGCTTACATCTTTCGGTCCTCAATGACTTTTGACAGTCGCGAGAGCCTGGCAATGTGAGTTATCGCTTGCGCTCTTCAGATTTGGTCAGGTGATTACAGGCCACCCGTCTCCACCCATATAAGATAGGCCCGTTTTTTTTTTAAGGCAATTGCGGGGTCCCGAATTATTTTGCAAGGAATTAATCTTGTGCTTTAATCTCAGGGAGGTTTGCCCGGAGTAATGCCAACACTATTGTTCAAAGCATTCCTGGAGTGGGCACATCCTAAAAGTGTGATAACAGCCAATGAAAACAGCACCAAAGGCCTTTACGTTGAAGGTATGATAAAAAGAAAGGAGATAAAGGGAACTTAACTGTGAAATGCTTTTCACATCCAACAGAGCCTGAGCCAGGGGACCACCCTACCAAGGTACCACTATCAGCCGCAACACGTTCATATTACTTTGAGAGCTGGAGGAGGGCAGCAGGATGTTTTACATAAGGTAGGAAAGAAAAGTGCTCCGCCCGTAGTGAAAAATGAGGCATTAAATATTTACATATTCTTGGGGTTTCTATAAAAATCGATTTTATTGGCAATGAAGAAGAGATAAATAATTAATCCAACAATAAATTAAGATTACAGATTAAGATTACATAATCCTAACATTTAAACATCAAATCAACGTTTTTTTGTTCTCCCATGTCACTCTTACATCAACAGTGACAGATTGCAGATCCAGAACAGTATCCGGGAGTTTTCTAAGGCCCGTCTTGGAAAGAGTGCCTGATTAATAAAGACATAAAGAACACATCATTTCAGCTTATCAGTGATAGAGCCCCTTGTTGACTTCTCCGGCACCTGCAGGCTGGCAGTGCCGTCCAGACAGGCGTGCCTCTCCTTCAATTGGTGCTGAACCTCTGGTGCGGGCTGTGTAGCCTGCAGACTGTAAAAGTGCCGCGATAGGAGACTTATTGAACTTCCTCCGCTCCCTGTATGATGTGACACCATTCATTGCTTCATATCAAGTATCAGATAGCACAATTGACGTTCACATATCGTAGCTGTTCTGAGATAAATAGTTATTTAAATGTTTTAAACAATTGGTTTAAAGATGTCCAACAGACTGTGTTATGAAATATGCCAATTTTGGCAGTTTACGTATTTTTTAAACCTGTACTAAATTTAAGTATATTGAGTAAGTAGATGTAAGTTAGTAAATTGAAATTAAACGTCTTACGGCAGTAATTTAGCAATTCGTTTTAATTTCTCATGGCAGTACCTGAGGAGCGGAAATATTTTGTGTATGTTATAATACCACACCATTAACCCCTGGCACACAAAAAAGTGTTTTGTAGAGTATACTGACACAAAAATATTTATTTTTAAGCTACATACCAGTTGCCTCCAGATTTCAGAAAATGAAATAATTAAATTGAAACATTGTGTTACAACATACCACAAATAAATTTGTGATTTGATCTTTCCTGATGTACTGTACTCATAAAGCATAAGAGAAAATATCAGATGTGAACACAAAAGTCATCAACTCAGCACAAATTTAAGAGTGGTTCAGTGAACATATTTACTTTTTCTGCTTTGGATTGTCAAATTGTATACATTTTTATGCTATAAATACACAAACCTGAGTCATGAAACCATGGCTGTGGTTGTTCTGAAAAAGTCTTCTTTTGTGTCATCAAAGGCAAACCTACTTTACGAGGAACTCATTTTACTGCAGTAATAGATAGGTTTCCCAGAATGCATTGTTTTATTGTTGTCTGACCTCCGTGTTTACTGATTATTTTCTTCAATTGTAAAAAAAAAAACCATTATAACATAAAATGGTGCTTGAAACGAATTTTGAAAATGACGCTTTTGATACTTTTGGCAAAAATGTTTCTTTGTTTATAAATTCACATTTTATATAAAGCAGAAATAACGATTATGTTGATACCATCATAGCAACCACTCTGGTTTATTCATGCATTTGGGCACAGTTCATTTTAATAAATCACAGATCCATGGTAAAGTGACTGGACCATAAATGGTCTGCACACAACAAAAACTGTAAATGACTCCAGCCTAAAAACAGGGCTTTGCTAGCATGACTATTACAGTTGTTATGCCTCGGGGTACTTTTTTGTCTATAATTTCAAATCAAAATTGAGAAATGTTCCTGAAACTACTTGTGTAATGATAACATAACATGAAAACAGCGTAGCTGTGATTCAGATTAGCAAATAAAACCAGCCACTGCTGGAGTTTCCCATGACTAACTATATATCATTTCATGCAATTTGTCTTTGCCAAGTGCAACCAGCACAATTAAAAGCCGCAAATTTTGAAATGTAGCGTAATGCTTGGCAAACACAAGCACAAAGTGTGCATTTAGATTTCCTTCCATTTCAACAAGCAGGTTGCAAGGATTTTAAATACATTTTGAAATCTCAGCATGTTTAGGTAAGTGAAGGAACTGTAAAGCAAATTGTTGATCCATTTGTAATATAAATTCTGAACTGGTTGAGTTGAATGCAAAGGTTAATTTAAGAAAAAAAATATATAAAGCTATGTAAAGCTTAAAAACACAAGAGATAGCTTTCTGCGATAGTTTTTACTGGAAACATGTCTCCATTTCTATATTGTTAATGCTCTAATATCTTCTAGAAAAAAGCAAGACTGAATTGTATTTAAACAGAGCGTAATTCATCTTATTAATGGCCCTTGTGCCCAAAATGATTCATTGGATAGGCAGGGAATAAAATGTTCCGTAAGCTCAGGGGGTTGAAGAAACCGATTTGGATGCAGTTCTCGCTGAATTAAAAGCCGCAGATTAAAAAAAAAAAAATTCAATAAATATTCTAGGAAAGTAGACTAAATTATCTGTACTCATTTTCAGATGTAAATATTCAGAGATCCTGGGTAAACATTAAATATAAATACAAAAAGCATGTAGAAAATTAATTTAAACTGATAAACACCGGCATTTACCTTAACTTGTGTGAATATTAGCTTATGCCATGTATTTTCTCCATTGTTATAATGTACATAAAATGCTGTAGGTGTTACAATGACTCACAGGACTAATCATTCAGTACACTTTCTACACTGAAGTGTATTACACTACAAGATTTTCATCTGTGCCACTTCATAAGCACAGTCTTACCATTTTCTATTCTCCTCATGAAGTATCTCTTATACACCTACACTTATTGAGTTAGACATTGCTGTGGTGGTAGAAATGGGCCTTTGGGACAAGAATGTAGCCACACATTTTCATTGCAATACTATACTGGTATAGCCTGTGGCCTACTCTGGGAAAGATCATTGGTGACCCTAGACCATGCTACAGTGACTGTAGCTGTGTGTGTGTGTGTGTGTGTGTGCGTGCGTGCGTGCGTGCGTGCGTGCGTGCGTGCGTGCGTGCGTGCGTGTGTGTGTGTGTGTGTGTGATTAGAGTCATTTTACACTAGTGTAA
Organism: Hiodon alosoides; assembly: GCA_025775065.1. Taxonomy (NCBI): domain Eukaryota; kingdom Metazoa; phylum Chordata; class Actinopteri; order Hiodontiformes; family Hiodontidae; genus Hiodon; species Hiodon alosoides. The sequence continues at coordinate 18,069 of JAOYSI010035177.1, forward strand.
AGATGGAGAGGAAGGCTAAGACTAGAAGAAGATATCCTCCAGCTATACAAGTACCAGGATTGGCTACCTCTGCTGCTGCTCGTTCATTCTGGGTGTACGTGTGCACATACGCCTGTGTGTATTCCTTTCCCTAGTCTCTTTGACTTGCAGGTTTGCTCTCTGAGACCAAGCCGTGTGCTCCCCATGTCTCATTTTAATTTGAAGGAGGACATTTTAAACCAAAAAAAACTTAAAAGTAAAATGAATGTTTTTAACGTGTTTTTATTTATCTTGTTTTTTCCCTGGTTTGTTTACATTCGCTACACTGGAGTTTGGTAGACAGGTTGTTTGCAATGGAGCACTGTGCCTTTAAAAAATCAATTTCTGAAAATAATGGCAATTCTAGGCTAGCCTGGACAATTTGACACATACACACACAATAATAATAATTATTTATAAATGCGAAATAGTTTATTTTCTTCCAATGTGGTGCATGCTGGAAAATTCACTATACCTCAAGTGTTTCTCACTTAATATGTGCTAGAGATTGTTGTATGTTTTTAGTTTCTGCCCTCTTCTCAAAGTGAGGTTTCATTAGTCTTTTAAAATCCCACTGAGGCTTTTTAGTACCCTGTGGGTATTTATTCAATCTATTTCCAGACAGATGTTTTAAATCCTGTAAATCGCTGACTGCTTAATTGCCACCAATTTAATGACTGCAAATCCCTTTCTTTCACAGTGTAGCTAGAAAGCATATGGTAATGAACTTTCTGGCAATCTAGCTGACGATTCTGTCATTGTATTTGGACATCCTTTGCCTTAAAACTTTAAAAGGGGCGAGCTATCATATCTTGTGTGTGTTTAAAGTTTTAATTTGCTTCGCACAACCCTATCATAAGACAAAAACAACATAAAGTAGTGGAAATTGTATAATTCATCCAGTAATTGTGTGGTTTCAGCACTGGGATATATGGTTACCAGGTCTCTAGTATAGAGCAAGAAATGTTGGGTTCACTCAATCTGGTCTAAAATTTGATACGCTCCATTCAGGTCTAGAGTGAAAATGGGTTCACCACACTCCTGCTCGGTGAACATACCGCTCTCTGCCTGATGCTGGATTATTCAGAATACAACTATGCATTTCGTCACCACAGGTGTTCCTGTTTTTAATTTTTTCACAGAAGGAGGCCTTCAATTCTGGAAAGGCTTTTTTTAACCCGGAGAGCTGGGTGCAAGTCCACAACCTGACAAGAACAGATGGCTCCAAAATACACATGGTCTCCGAAAAATAGCACTGAAGTAAAAAATGTACATGGTTTCATTAGCATAAAAAACTAACGTTAATGTTTTCATTCCCCATTCCAGAAGGAAGGTTGTGACTATGAGAGATTACCTTAATAAAAACAATATATTTTTCAACTAAACCCTAACTTAAGTTTAAAGTAACAACAAGGTTTTTGTAATTGTCAGAAAGCTTTTATTATAATGAGAGCATCTGTCCAAATTGTATTTTATGATTTAAAATTGAGTTTTGATTACATTTAACCCATAAAATTTCAGTTTGTTCTGGTTTTTTTCTGCTTTTGGCTGCTTAACAAAAGCAATATTAATTTAATCACTGCTCAATTGGCTACCAGCCCTGGCATACACAGCTCTCGAAACGCTTACAGACTTTGTGCCACTTCGTTAATTGCACAAACTAAATTATTGTACTGTTCCCTAGCTACCTGAATGAGTTATTGGGCCACATCATCATAATCATAATCATTGAATTCAGGTGTTTCATTCAGTCCCATTGCTGCAGGTGTATAAAATCAAGCACCTAGCCATACAGTCTGCCTATACCAACATTTGTGAAAGAATGTGTCGTTCTAAAGAGCTCACTGAAGTGTGGTACTGTAATAGGATGCCACCATTGCCACAAGTCAGTTTGTGAAATTTCTTCCCTCCTAGATATTCCACGATCAACTGTAAGTGGTATTATTGCAAAGTGGAAGCGTTTAGGAACCACAGCAACTCAGCCAGGAAGTGGCAGACCGGGTAAAGTTACAGAGCGGGGTCGCCGAGTACTGAGGCATATAGTGCGTAAAAGTCGCCAACGTTCTGCTGAGTCAATAACTGCAGAGTTCCAAACCTCTTCTGGCATTAACATCAGATATAAAAAACAGCACTGGGAGCTTCATGGCATGGTTTTCATGGTCAAGCAGCTGCATGCAAGTCTTACATCACCAAGCACAATGCCAAGCGTCAGATGGAGTGTTGTAAAGCACGCCGCCACTGGACTCTGGAGCAGTGGAAACGTGTTCTGTGGAGTGACAAATCATGCTTCTCTATCTGGCAGTCTGATGGACGAGTCTGGAATTGGTGAATGCCAGGAGAACATTTCCGGCCTGACTGCATTGTGCCAACTGTAAAGTTTGGTGGAGGTGGGATAATGCTATGGGGTTGTTTTTCTGGGGTTGGCCTAGGCCCCTTAGTTCCACTGAAGGGAGATGTTAATGCCTCAGCTTACCAAGACATTTTAGAAAATTCTGTGCTTCCAACTTTGTGGACAGTTTGGGGAAGGCCCTTTTATGTTCCAGCATGACTGTGCCCCAGTGCACAAAGCAAGGTCCATAAAGGCATGGTCGGATGAGTTTAGTGTGGAAGAACTTAACTGGCCCGCACAGAGTCCTGACCTCAACCCTATTTAAGACCCTTGGGATTAACTAGAATTGAGATTGTGAGCCAGGCCCTCTCGTCCAACATCAGTGTCTGGCCTCACAAATGCTCTTCTAGAAGAATGGGCAAAAATTCCAACAGACCCACTCCAAAATCTTGTAGAAAGCCTTCCCAGAAGAGTGGAAGTTTTTATAGCTGCAAAGGGGGGAGCAACTCGATATTAATGCCTATGGATTTAGAATGGGATGTCAGAAAAGCTCTTTTAGGTGTAACGTGTAGGGGTCCCAGTACTTTTGTCTATATAGTGTATAAAGGATGAGACAATACACTCGAAAACATCAAATAGCTTACTTTATATTTAAATTGAAAATAGTAGCAAGGGGAAATAAATGGCTTAGATCTATGACAAGATCTAAATCTGTCATGATTTGGGGTTTCTGTGATCCTTGCCACTCTGGATAAGGGTGTCTGGTGCACAAATAATGTAAAACCAATCTTAAAACATTGGACAATCAAGCTGGCTCCTCTACAGTGATACATTTATGGCCAGTATAAAAGGGTTGACTGCTGCTGGGAGCTTTTAGAAGCTACAGCACACTCATTTTTAATAAAGTATATATTCAGGTGCTTTTGTTATCCTGAAATTATGACATATTTGTTTTTCAGCTGAAATATTAATTGCAAAAGATTAAAGACAAACAAATGCTGGACATTAAAAGCCTTACAAAAGGCATACATATGAGTATGATCTATCGTTAATTAAAAAATAGAACAATATTAGATTCAAGTTATTTTTGTGGCTGGTTACATAATGTACATCTGGGTGTAATTCCTTGCGTTGCCCAACACCTCTCATCAAAGTGACAGTGTAGAGGTGGAAGGATGTCAGTGTAACCAATCAGCACCGTGCACGCGGGTTTCCATTGCCACCCGACCGCACAGCGGAGTGCGTGTGCCTGGATATCCATTGCCACCCGACCGCGCAGCGGAGTGCGTGTGCCTGGATATCCATTGCCACCCGACCGCGCAGTGGAGTGCGTGTGCCTGGATATCCATTGCCACCCAACCGCGCAGCGGACTACATGTGCCTGGATATCCATTGCTATACAGCCGGGGAGGAGCCTTTTGTATCCGGCAGGGTCTGATCCTGCCAGCAAAGGTCATGTTTGATTTAGACAACTTTATCTGCCTCATGCAATCCCGGCCGCTCTTCACGTTACTGTTACCTGTGAATTAGTAATGTTGTGCAGCGTAGACAGTTTATTGTGATGAAACTTTAAGGAGCCTTCTAAGTTACTGCTTTGTTCTTAGCATACCTTTGGATACATTTGCCCACCCTGCCACACGTCTACTCGCACTTTGTCATGAGCAACCTAATGCTGTTGCGTAACTGTTGAGGTAAACTCAAGCTAAAGGTAAAGTAGCCCTTAATTAAGTTTACTATTCTTCCATACCTGTGTGGTGGAATGTCATATCCTGAGTCAGGAAAGGCATCTTAGTTTCCATCTCTGTCAGCTTGAAGAAAAATTGAATTTGGTAAAGAGACACAATTGATCAAAGGACCAGTAATGTTGAACTATCAATAGGATTTAAATCAGTATATTTAAAATACATTGTTTCAATATATGCAGTTCATTAAAGCAGTGCTAGATAAGTACTGTCAGACCTGGGCCCTCGCCGTAAACTCGCAGAGTCATGTATTTCCAAAAGTAAGCCAGATCTCAGGGAAACAAATACTATTTCCCTTTAGGAAACATCAACCTAAAGCACACTAACAGCTACATTTAACTGAGTATGACCATCTATGCCCCAAGGAGCTTTAACATGGCTATGAATCCATTATAGGAGAAGGACCACAGAGCTTTTTATGTCATAAAGAGGAGGCTCTATAATATAAATCCTCTTAAAAATCCTCAAAATTATTAAAAGTATAATGCTGATCAATTTGTCAACATGGTAGTGAAATTTGGGGACCAATCACTACCACTAATCTGTTCTTACCACTAATCATGATGATAGGACAAACACCTCACAGAAATCTTGCATGTAGAGTCCTGCAGATATGTATAGGTGTTACAAAAAAAAAAAAAAATACTATGTCTGCAGGGCAGAATTAGGCGTTCATCCATTAAGTATTCTATAGGCAAAATAGACCAAGTCACCAAAAATCACTACAATATAAAGCGCTGGAATAACTAGAGCTCATCCCAGATATGAGTCTCCTCAGCCAGCTGGTCCTGAAGCTCATTAGAAAAAGAGCATTTTCTTAGTACAGCAGACTTTTTGAGAAAGATACTCATTTTTGGTCGTGGATCCCCCCAAACAGAGTTTAACTTCAAATGACATTACTTTCATTAACAATTTTAAAACCATTGAAAATACTCTATTAAAACTGGATTGCAAACGGGAAAATTTTCTGACATGTGAGCACACAATGTTATTGTTATATCATTAATATTTTAGATGCTAAGAAAAGCCTTGCACATCCATCCAGGATACGTTGGGTAGAACACGTGAGCTTCATTCTACTAGCTTTCACTGACTGATGGTGGACTAGTTATGGTAGCTAAAATATGTGAAGATGGAAGGAAATATCCTCAATAAATTCTTCTTGCACAAATTTTGCAGTTCAATCCCAGAATTGGACAAACTGGATGATACCCAGAAACTGTCAGTCCTGCTGGGAGTAGAAAAATACACTGCTTTTTGGTCAATATGTATATATATATAAAATATATTTATTTTATTTTATTTATAAAAAACGCCTGTGGTTCTTTTTTATTGTCATGCCAAGAAAGCCAAATTAATTGAATATTAAAATATTTTAATGTGGAGAAAAAAGGAGTGAAAAAAATGTACCATACCTATTAATTTAATTATAAGCCAAAGAATAATATGCTTTGGGATGTCTTCTGTTGACTGAAGATGGTTGTAGAAATTATTTATAATTACTTCTTTAGCATCTTCAGTGAACACAGCCATCTTCTGTCAATTTCCGAGCCCCCTGAATATCTGAATATCTTCAATACCAAGAGAGTGGCACAAATCCTTGAATCCCAGTTGAGCTGCCACCAGTTTAGGGGATTTTCAAGTTACCTAACAGTTCTGTATACAGGCGATCCGGAGAAAAGAACCTTTCCGAAATTATGAAATGTAGATGAAATATTTTGCATGTCAGTCGAGGATTTACAGAAATTATATGCGGATAATATATGAATACTATATATGGAAATTATATATCTGTATATTTAAGATCTCAATAAGAGGATTTGCTCAGTATTCTGAAACAAGAAGTAAACTACATTGCCAGTTAAGTACACTCTGTGCTTCACTGGAAGCAACACATTGTTTTTTCAAGAATGTTCAAGACTACACGTATGTTACTGGTAAAGTTTTAAACAGCACAAAAACTATAAAGTCTATAGAATTATTTACAGAGAGGTTGTTTAGGAACATTTCAAAGAGATGAAATGAGCACAAATGTATTTAATGACTAAAACAGACAATACCAACCATACCAAAATGATACTCTCACAGTCATTTTAAACACTGTAAAATATCCACGTGAGCTGAGCATAGCATGGGGGCGCATTATTAGGCAGGGCGTTAAAATGACAGCGCAGCACTATTTTGGTCTCAGTTTAAGTTTAGCGCCTGCTTCAGTCGAGACCCCTCTTTGCACAACGCCGCTCTTGTCATATTGTAAAATCATATTCAAGCTGTCACATAACTCGCCGTTATGTACACACTAACAAGTAAACACACTAAAACAGATGTTGCAATTTTGGGTGTCAAAACACTGGAACCTTTGCGGAATTTTTCTTTTAGGCGACCACCAAGGCCTTTTGGTGCAGATCTAAACATGGCAGTACCACAACGTTGATAGCCATGGTGCTAATGCCTGCTATCCTGCAGCCTTACTGACATCTGCCAGGAAGTGCATCCGCACCTCCAGAAATAAAAAAAACTTGCCCCCTTCACACCTTTGTGGGCTTCTCAAACTCCCCAGTCTGTAGAAACGGAGGAAGATGTTCTCCTAATCTCCTCTACGTGATCATGAAGGTATGTGAAGGTTCAACACTAACAGTATAATCCTAATCTACGAACCAGGATTAAATCTTCTGACTGTGGGTCTAACCTTGAGTACGACTCCAGTCTCACTGGGGCCGTTGTGACAAAACAGTGTAAGACAGCAGAGAATCTGGTCAGTGGTAAGTCTACAACATTTTGGAAACCTTATTTTGGGCCACTAAAGTTGAATACTTTGACTGTATAGTGTACATGATGTACTGGCAGATGATGCCGAAAGCTGTAATTCTCTAGAATGATAACCCTCTCAAGGCACAAAACCCTCCATAAAAAAGTCTCCAGTCATAAGTTATCTTGGATTGAGGTGAAGTTCACAATTCAAAATTTTACATGCATCCTAATAATCTCATAATTGTGTACTACAGGTAATGGTATATAAAATTAAAGATTAAAGATTAAAATTTAAGAAAAAAAAAGATTATTTTCCTGTCATTTCACTTCAAAAGAGGCTTTTGAGAGATTTGAATAAGGAAATACAAACAAGCTTGTTATAAGTACTGAGACCATTGCATACCATATGCTGCTGCTACAGAAAATGTTCCATATGTGTATTTTTCGCCTCTAGAATTAGCTTCAGCTAGTAGTTTTGAAAAGACCAGCTTTGTCTCTCACGTCTGTTGGTAACACCTCATGCAATTTGACAAGTTCCTTTACAGGTCTGAGTTACATAATCCTCCATATTGCCTGTGTTTCTTTGCACTAAGGAACAGAAAGGTTTGAGTTGTGTCAAGCAGGTTCTGGCTAAGGCCATCGTCTGGCCCTGACCACTCATTGATATGTCATGGCAAACGTCACTAGACTTTTGCATATGTAAGGGGGCAATGGAAATCACAGTAGAGCCCTCTTAATTCTCAATATCATGTGGGGCATACGTCACATTTTCCACAGACATTTATAGAAATGATTGTAAAGTAAGCCGGAGGAACTTGGGGGAAATAACTGGTTACATGGAACATCCTGTATCAGCTGGGTAATGTCAGTCTGGAAAATGATACTTGTCCCACAATCAATCTTAGAACAGACACGCTGCTGGCAGGCTGATCAATTAGAACTGAGAAAGCTAATAAGCTAGTGTTACTACCATGACTGTCTGATATCAGAATAAACTCCAAACATTATCCGTAAGAACCTCACAGACGAAAAAGCAATGAAAGCAACTGCAGAGCTGAAAAAGTTCAACGCACAAAGTCAAGGCAAAGATGTACAACAATGTATTACTTTGGACTTTTCATACAGCTCCGTTTTTAATGCAGGGAATATTCTAAAATCCCATGATTCTGAATAGTGAATTGACATAAGGGATAATAGCCCTTTAGTATCAGTATATCTTTTAAAAGGGCCTGTTGGAGCTGGGATGGAGATAAGAGGCTAGTCAACTGTGGCGGTGAAGTTGTATACCTTGTTCTGCTTTATAAAATTCTAATCTGTTCAAATCTGTTGTGAAATACAAATCTGTTTAGTTTAAAATATGAGCTGTTTTTCATTTAGTTATCTGTTGGACTCCAGAGAGATCTTGTGATAAGAGACACCACACTAACAATAATTGCATTGATTTCTTATAATCATACTTTTGATTAAGCATTGCTGTAAATATTATCATTACCATGTTCCTATGTGATTTTTAAGCTATTGAGTGAGACGGCATAGCATAATCATAAACCATAGTATAAATTAATTTAAAGTGCTTACAGGTCTAAAATTCTGGAATTTTAACGTGACATGTCTTCTGTCCTCTGAACCGCTCTAGGATAAATGACCACTGGGGGATTGAGTCAGGGCTGATTATTTTAAATGTACTCCCTTAGCTTTTAAACCGCATACATCATACACTTGAGATGTAGACTGTAGAATTTACAGCAGCATAAAGTGATTTTTCGGTGTCTGATTAGGATTATCGATGCCCACAAATAAGTCCACGTATTTGCAGTGTTGTGCCTGTCTCCCTGCTTCTCTACTTGTAAATGTAATGACACGAGGAGAACATTTTAAAAGCTTCTTTAAAAATGTTCTCATTAATATGGTTCCTACACTGAGAAGCATATATTTTACATTGTGTTTCTTTGTGCGAGGCTGCATGTTTTTATTGTCTAATACCATTATTTCATGGGCTAATGGAAATAGTTACTATGGTTTTCCTCTACTGAAATCTGGTTGAATGATATGCAAAATGCAGGTTTTATTCGCCGTTCTTCAGGCAGGGAAACATGCGGGAGTTGCTGCCATATCGGAATGGCTGGCAGCTCCATGCCAGTGTAGTAACAGATTTGCATGTTTATGGAATACACTTCCTGATTCCCGGCCCGGTGTTACCCTGAGGGTTGACTGCTGGGTCTGTGACAGTTACCATCTGCTGCTGCCAAGCCTCACGTACATCTTCTCGGACGCTGATCAAAATGTCTTTCCTCCTTACTGTTTTTGGGCCAATATTATCTACTCACACTATTTCTTCAGTAGAATTAAACTAATATAAATACACACAAACATACCATATCAACAATGAACTTTCCCATTAACCTGAGTGCAATGTAGATACTTTTCATGAGTCTTGCATGCAGTGCTCTTGATCTGAACCAAGTTATTGAGTTGCCCCTTTTTAAATGGTTGTTCTGATTCATGATACGCTAACTCAAGTCAAGTCCTCCTTTTGGATTCATCACATAATGTTCCCATAAACGATATGGCCAAAGAGACTGCTAACCTACAAAACTCAGATATCAAGATGGCATTTCACTGATGGCAGGGAAAAAAATACTATTGCCTGTACTTCACTTGTTGGCATGTAAGGTTGTGTGTTTCTTCAGTTAATTGTTTACGCGATGAATATAATCATGTCAATGTTTTAAAGTTATAATGACGATACCTGGAGTATGTAAAGCTGTCATATTAGCGGCTTCTGCATTTTTCAGGTTTTTCAAAAGTATTGAACTGGCCTTTCAAAATCCCAGCAGCTAAATTCATATAATATCTATAGAACATTCTCTTTCTTTCCATTTAAAACAACCCAATGAGAGTCATCGTTGAATTTTATACAAGTTAAATTGACAAATAAATATTTGGTTTATAATTTGGTTTATAATGGCAATAACAATATAACAATAAAAATGTTACAACAATATATATTTTTTAAATATTTAAAACCATGGCAGAAGTAATTAATAATAATAAATAAAATAAAAGACATTTTTAAATCTGATAATAATAATGAAAAATAAATAATAAAAATGCATGTGCTCTTAGTTAAAAGGACCATGCTTTCCCTTTACAATCACAACAGTTCAGCTCATTACTGTGAAGCAGACCTGTGCTTCAGCATTGAATATAAAAAGACAGAGATAAGTGTGTGTGATCTTTGAAGAGTTTGTTTCTATGCAGTTGATATATAGCTTGAAGAAGAGTGTGAAAAGATCTCCAAATCCCAATACTATCCCCTAGCTAACTTGTGTTCCCCTTTAATTAAACCGGCAGATCAAAGGAAGCCTGGCAACTTTTTGCAGACTGAGCTCAAACAAGGTACTCCATTCATCTCGTAGGGGTACCAGAGACGTCGTCGAAAACCCCACTCCTCAGGAATCCTCAGGTGCCATGTGGGATTACCCCTACAATCATTACCTTGCTCTAGTGTTTCCTAAGAGTCACTCCGTGTCTGATAGCACTGTACCAGCCATTACAAAGTTGTTGTGACATCCATATCTCAATTTGCCAAAAGATGCGACAATTTTTAAAAAAAAAAACGTTTTTGTTTTGCTTCAAATAAATAAATAGTACGTTTTCCTTATGAAAATTGACCCTGGAAACTACAGACAGTTAGCTGCGTATTCGAAGCTGTGGGCACTGGCCCACTTTCAGCGTCAACGTTCAAGCAAAACAACGAGCCGAAACGGAGGCATGTTGACAGCAGGACAGCAGATGTGGATGTTCTGCCCATTCCTGAATGAGAATGAGTTGCTCTGATTTATAGGTGTCCAAAGACAATGCTCCTAGAGTCCCTCATGCTCTCTCTTGCAAGCATACCCTTTTACCTGGGCTTGGTGCCTGGGCACTGACTCTAAAGTCTTATGGTAAGGTCAAGAGAAAAAGGCGCAGCAGGAGTCACACCACAGGGGACCTGGGTTGTTCAGAGCATAAATCTTTTTGTTTTGTGTGAGTCTGTGTTATGTGAATCTGCCACTCTTTTTAAATTTATTTTAACGGACAGCCTCAGCAAGCTTTTATAAACAAAATCCAGTTGTTTCTTCACTAAGCAACCAACGCCCTTTCGCTAATTCTGATATAGTAGGGACAATCATCTCTGTCAGTTTCACTTATATCAGACATCTTTTTAATCTTAAATTCAGTTTCTAGCACCATTGTGTTTCTTACTCATAATTTGCATTGATAAAGCAAAACATGTATTTCCATTTAATGTATTCATGTGAAAAGAACTGTATTAACTAAATTGAGGATCCTGCCGTTTAGCTCTATCAGCTTCATAAAACTAATTTAAATAATTAAAATCAAAGGCAATGGGATAATTGAAAACAATTAAGCAAATTATGGATAAAAAATTTGACAAGATGACTTGAATTTCATCTCCAGGACAGAATATAAAATATGAGGAAAACAAGGAGAGGGAACGAAGCACAGTTCTAACTATAGCTTTTTAATGACTTTGAAAGCCAGCAAGGGCACTTGTAACCCTCAAGTTATTTCTCAATGTTGTAATGACTGTTTTTATTTATTTATTTCTCTTCCATGCTATTCTCTTATTGTCATTCTGTGTCATTCTGTTTGACTAATGTTTGTAGAGACTGAACGACAAGCATTTTACTTTATTTATTATTGGTTTTACCTAATTATTAATTCGAAAATGTTAATGTCAGTGTGCTTGTCTTTTGTTAGTTGTGTTTGATTGTCCCATAATATTTTTAAAAGGGCTGTTTTATTTTTCACTATTTTAGTCTCTTGTCCAACCAATCTTTTTACCTTTTCACCATTTTAGTACTTTCACAGGTGACGTGATACAACGTTAACTTTTACGTTT